>AYEL01049033.1:0-127826 GCA_000484575.1 Olivierus martensii | reverse complement strand
TTTTTTATTATATATAACAGCTATGAAAACTTTGAATCCATTTTTTTCGGAATTGGCTGAATAGTGCGCGCTAATATTTTATCATATTAACACATGAAGGGTAAACTACCACCACACAAAGTTTGATTCCAAAGTTCATTTCCCAGACCGTGCCCTCTCCTTGTTAGTTAAGCCAAAAGGTCTTCGGAAATAAAGATAAGAGTTTATTTTTCACTTAATAGAGCTGTTCAATTAATCCATAAATTATTGCTCATTTTAAATTTCATAAACTGTTTATAATATATAAACAGTTTCTATAACTATATATTATTATTAATAGTTTATGAAATTTAAAATGAGCAAATCTTTTAAATCCACACCTTTTTTAACACAGAAGAATATAATTTATATCAGTATCACCATTTGTTCTGTTTTGTGCCACTTAGAACTCTCATATATTTCAAATAGTAAACAAATTCAATTATGGCTCCTTAGGATTAAAATAGAAAGGCTATTTATTTGATTAATCTAGCTAGTTCCATGATGGAATTGGTCTTAAAATAACAAATGAGTTCATAATGAATATTTTTATTAGGTCCAAATCCAGTCATAAAAGGCGCATTCGGCAATTCAGATCAATCTGACTAGTATCTGAATAAATCATGTGACTTCTGAGTTTCGTCTGACTCATCTGACTTGGCATTTGCCGAACGCATATGTCTGCTTCTCTACTGACAAACATAGCGGATGAAGTGATATAATACAAATTATTACACATATTACAATGCTTTACATGCATAGTAATATCGAATTAAAAAAATTTTATATGGACTAGTGGCTAATCATCCTCAATATAAATATCATTTATTGAAATAATTATTAATAAAACAAATATAAATTAACTACGACATTAATAAATAATAATTTCTTTATCAATTATTAATAATATAACAAAACAAGTTTAGGACGAAGCAACGTGAGCATACTTTTCAACCGATAAACACACACGAATTCTCGTATTAATAATGTCTACTTATGTAACGAGATATCTTTCCTTCAGTTATACGGTTTTCTCCTCTGAATGTTAGTTAGAGTTGAAAAACTTCATCACTTTCACTCATTTTAATTTAGCATAAATATCTCATGGGTGCCGCCATGTTGCTCAGACCAATGTCAGAAACTACAGAGGTGACTGACGAAGGTCTGACTATCTGACTTCAGAACTCGTTAGTTGTCTGATTTGCCGAACGTTGCGCTTCAGTCAGACATACGTCAGAATTCAATGCCGAATGATCATTGTTCAGATTTCTTAAGAATTCTGAATTGCCGAATACGCCTAAAAATTCTGATGTGTAGGATCTGAAATTGAACATGGATTTTCTATACTGAAAGCCAGCACTTTATTGACAATGGCCATTTAGTATATACATAGTGATGTTCAATTTTCTACAAACATTACAAAATGGCATTTTCATTAAATTCAGCATTTTGTAATGCTATCTAAACAAAGATCTCTATGTGATCACATTGCATATCAAATTGTGGTTACTAATTGGAGAGAATTCCAGTGCTTTATTTTTCCCATATTTCTGGTGTAATGAAAAGAAAAATTGAAGGATGGACCTTCCACTAAAAAATCTGAAGATGTGGAATCTGAAATTGAATCCAGATCCTTCAATGTGATAAGTTACTGTTTTACTATGTGGTCATATTAAGGATGGGAATTGAAGGACTGAATTCAGATCTTATAAACACATGGAATATAGTATCTGGATTTGAACCTGTATATTCTAGGTGCTAAATGATAGCTTAACTATGCTTGAATGGAAATCATTATAGTGCTGCAAAGCTCACTTCTTCATTTGGGACTTTTTCTACGAAAACAATGTGTTTGTTATTTTATAACAATTAATGCGATTAGAATAATTAATGCCGTGGAATTCTGGACGAACGGAAAAGCGGAATTAACAGGCAATGGCCTAAAATCCCGGTCCACGTTAAATGCGCGGGCAAGGACGACGAATGAGGCTGACGACTCGAATGATAGAGGCGGAGAGCAACATTGAATAAATTCAATAGCTTCTTTATTTTAACAAATAATTTAACATGAGAGAGAATTAAAATTACAATATTATTTCCCGACACAAATCCGGAGAGAGAGATACCTGTAATTTGATGTTTCCCTGTCGTAAGAATCGATGCCACAATAACAGTCTTTAGTCTATAATATTGAGTCTCTAGTCTGTAACCAAAGATAATCAGATTCAAATTAATTCCTGGGTACCACTGAAATTCTCTTATGTTTCGTCTTCAATTCACGGAAAGCGTTGACGAACGATTGACGAGTGACACTCAACGGTGACTCGTTCGGGGGAGGCAACGGTGACTTTCCACAACGTCTCGGTGGGAGAGAGCTGGAACCAAAGGCGTCTTTCGACTACAACCAAAGCGAGGTGACTCGGTAAGAGCCCCGTGTCTCGGTAAGAGCTAAAGCTAGATGTCTCGACTGAACCAAAAGCCAGGACCTTTTGTCCAGCCTTGCTCTTATATCCCTCTGCCCTCTCCTCACCTTTCTCTCCCGGGCTGGCTGTTATTGTCTCTTACACAATCATCAGATATCTCAGGTGTCATCCGTTTAGACTTTGAATTGATTCTTGAATAAACCTTCCAAGATTTATTATCTAGTAAAATAATCAAGCAATTTGATATATCCTGTTTTCGAATCGAACTGCGTCATTAAAATTTATATCAATTGTGTCATTTGATATCGACTCTAATTCACGACAAAAGGAAAAAGGGGGGGAGATTTTCCGACCCCACAATGCCATAGAAGTTATTTTGCCATTGTTTATGTAATTAAATGATTTTTTAATATATTGCAATGAAAAGCTGTTTATATTTTTTGGGTTCAGGAATGCATTATAATGTTTTTAATAGTAATTAATGATAATTTAGATCTTGATTTACAAGAATTTGATTTGTGAATGTTTTTTAAAAACACTTTATTATCAGAAACTGGAGTTTAGTGTATTGATATAAATACATATGAGGAGTAGATTGATGATACTTATGATTTTTATGTTGATCATATATAAAATCATAAGATGACAAGAAATAAATAAATAAATAACACTGATTCTAAAAGTTGGAAAATGAATAATCTATTTTTTTAAATAAAGGAAATTATGCATTTCATATATTTATATGAGAAATAACCAGGAAAAAAATACTAACATTATTTATGCCATTGCTTTCCAACCAGTGTATCATGTCGGCCAGATTGGCCATGTGGAATGTTTTGGCTTTCCACACTAGAGGACCCGAATTCGAGTTTCAGGTCCCCATCCCTTGAAAATATTTACCATGGGGTCCAGACCCAGCCTGTCAATCCCTGTCTTCCACAATCCGGCTGCCCCTTCTGCGAGGATGGGCAGGCTGTGAAAGGGCTTGTTTTGCCCTGCCACTTAGTATTCTTTCAGAATGGAGTGTGGTGTCATCTGTTGACTAAAAAAAAATCAGTGTACCATAACACATAAGAGCACTTAAAGAAATTATAGGTGTGTTATAAAATTTTTAGAAGAAAAGAATAAAATGCTATATTTACCAACTTAATTTTTTTCTTTTTTGTCTTTGAAACTCCAAATAAGAAGGAAATTTATGCCAATAAGAGAGTGTTTTTTAACAAAAGTTTTGCCATTTTGTAACATATTAGTACTAAGGCGTTAACACTTTTAAAATTTACAATGTTATCTTCTACTGAACCATTTAAATTTTCCACATTAAGATAGTCCATGACTTAGGACAAAGTTTGATTCAAACTCCATCATAAGTTGGAAATATCTAAAATTTATGGACTGCCAATATTTACTTTATTACACTCCACTTTATCATAATGAACTTAACGAACACAAAAATACAAGAACCGGACACAAAAAGGATCTTTTTGTATATCAGACTATTACTCAGGAACATAAACCCTTTGCATTGATCGATCACAGAATTTATTGATGACATCACTGTTGTAAATTGAGGATTACCTGTATTACAAAATGCAATATTAATTGTGATTGGCATTTAAAAAGTTTATTGCAATTTATAGAAATTACTATGGAAATATTGCATTTTCTTGGATAATAACATTTTTTTTTTTTTTAAGAGAATGTGCCATGTAAAATATCCATTAAGTATAAAAATAATGTATAGATAATATATTATTTCAAACTTTTCCTTTATATAATGTTTATTTTTTATAATGTAGACATGATGATCATTGATAGTTTTAATCCCTGATGATTATGATGAAATAACAACATTAGTGTATTTGCTAATTATTTGGGACACCAGAATTTGACTTCTGGCAATTGTTTTATCTGTTATTTGGATTTCTAGCTATGAAATTTCCTTTGCTTTTGATTTTAGTTTGATTTTTTTTAATTCCCTAATTAAATAATGCATCTCTTGAAATTTAAAATGACAAATAATTATCTTCTGAAACTTTGATATTTCTTAGCAGTCTTAACCTTCAAGTTAAAATCAAGACTGGAAAATTTTATGAATTTTCTCATTACTAAAATTTCATTTTCTAAATCTTAAGGGGAGTTAAGATTGAGGAGAAAATTATGCAAGTAAATAAGTAAGAATTTTTTATGAACTTATGATGATACTATAAGAAAAATAAAAGTTTAATTATAAAAGTTTGGATTAGATTTTTATAGATTTGCAGAAATTTAAAGTAACTTCTTTTATAAGTTTAATTATTATTTATAGATGCTCTCCTTAAAGGAAAATAATAATATAGTAATTTGATAATAGTGGTAATAACTATATTGATACTGTATTGAAAATATTAACTGCTTAAACTCCAAAACAGTGCATAATATGTATTTAAAAGCACCATAAGCAGCTGAGAATGACAACATAAAAAATACTTTATTAAAACGAACGTTTTCGGCTAACCAAAGCCATCTTCAGGGTTATACATAACATTATTAACTGCACACCCGTTTTAGAACAATAATTGGTTCTAAGACGATGATAAGATGATGATAAGATGATGATAAGAGTGCTTGAAACCTGGACATTCCTCCGCCAATGTCAGATTAACAGTGTATTCCCTATGTCTGTCTATAAAATTTCTCTACCTGTTAATTCAAGAAAGACTGTTTCCAACACAAAGAAAATTTGCTTAAGGGTAGCTACCTCAGATGCAAAAAGACGGTATTTCAAACTTTGGTGTAATATTAAAAGTTGTAGAAACCACTTCTATAATGAAGATATATATATATTCATAAATATAATTTATAAATATATCATCTGTTATTAGTAATGCTTATTTATTTCATAACTTCTTTATAATGATAAGTGACATCCATAACTTCTTAAAAAATAAAATTAATACTTTGCTAATTTGACAACTAGATCAGATTAGCTAACAATTAACATGAAATGATTGAAACTGTGTAAAATTTTTTTATGTTAACTAAAATTTTGTATTAAGAGAAGAATTAATGAAAAAGTTGAAAGCATTTCTCAGTTTATTTCATGAGACTATAACAATATTCTATATAAAAAATTGATATTTTTTAAATTTTCTTCTTCAAGAAAAAAGAAAAATCAAATAAAAAAACTATTTCAAAGCTTTGGAAATTTATCAAGTGCATTAATTTGCCAGCAACATTTCAGCACTAAAATAAAACTTTTTGTTTTATTCACAAAATTTTGAGTACATAATCATCATCTTGATTGCTCTTAATCTCTTGTGTGCTGTTGATTGATATAATGGTCAAGGTATTTACTGCCAGAGGCTTTTGTTATGATATCTCACAAATGGCAGGGACTAAGTAGTGAATTTTTAAACTGCAATTTTGTGGATCCTGTTCACATTAATGCAATTTTTGCAGTTTATTTATGTGTCTTATTGAAAATAATAATTTACGATCGAGGTTCCTATAATTTTCAGCAAAATTTTTTATTTTATTAAACTGCAATTTTGTGGATCCTGTTCACATTAATGCAATTTTTGCAGTTTATTTATGTTTCTTATTGAAAATAATAATCTACGATTGAGGTTCCTATAATTTTCAGCAAAATTTTTTATTTTGCAGGGCTCTACAAAAATTTCTTAAACATCTTTAAACTGAAATATTTTGAAAAATTATTTTGGATGCACTATAAAATGTTATTCTTAAAAGAATATTACAGATAATATAAAAATATTAATTGTACTAAAATACTCAGTATTATTTATTATTCATTGATATTTTATATTATTTTCATTGTATTTTTTGTCAAAATATGAGAAAATACAAATGTGAACAAACATCTGCCATAAAAATGAATGTGGCATTTTTATTGTTTTATGGCTGTCACTCCTTTCTCACACTTTTCATGTCAAATCTTTACCCTAATGCGTGTGGTTTTGATTTTACAGGGATAATAAACCAACTAGTGTCCAATTAGAGTAAAATAAAGAATATTACAGAAGTTTATTATTGAGAGGAGAGCATTTTTGTTTATATTAGTTTTTGTTATCAAATTGAAAATTTATAAATAAAATTAACTTAAAAATTATTGAAATAAAGTAAAAGCATCAATAAATGTAAATTTTTAATAAAAATTACAATATTTCAATAAATTTACGTAAATTTTGAAATTATTACATATCTTGATTAATATTCATTAATCAAAATTTGCATATTAATTGATTTTTAATCTACTTTTTTGGAAAATATGATCCAATTTTCTTCACTCATGGCTTATTTTATTCAGAGGACTAACTGCCATCCAAAAATAGCAATTATTTCATTGGATGGCTAAATATTCATATAAAAAAAAAATGTTTTCAATGATCTCGTATACATATTGAAAACTTTTGAAAAAATAAACTTGAAAAAAAATGCTTATACTATTAGGAAGAGAACAAAAATCTTGTTATAAAAATTTAAAAAGATTTTGATGAAAATTGAGCATGATGTGATAATTTTAATTTTTTGCCTATTAGGCTTAATTACATAATTAGTTAGCTTGTTAATACTATGTATTTTAACTATTTCAGCACATAATAGGTTAAAGAATTTGGTTTGAATTTTTATTCTAAATATTAAGATAATCAATTATTTGAGAAGAATAAAATTACAGAACATGGGAGAGAAGAATTTTCTGACTGATTAATGAGATATTAAAATATATTAAATAATGATTGCTTTGAAAAATTTCATGTTTATTCACTTAGAAGGAAATAAAAATTGAGCTCCTTGAAATAAAAATGCACTATTCATTTTTGGCACTATCTATTGTTTGAAAAATGCAATAACTTATTGTAAACTATATTTGATAATTGGTTCTGAGCAACCTCACTGCTGTTGAAAATGATTGACATAAATCTAGATTAGGTTAATATAATTTTTATGATGTATAATTTTTGATAAATCCAAATAATAATTATTATTATGTTCACATTTTATTTATCATTTAAGGAATGAAGATCAGCTCCAAATTAAGTGAAAAACATATATCATTTATTATACCAAAGAACTTTTGGATTAACAAAGCCATCTTCAGTGGTTTTAGACAATAAGAATAAAATAGATCATTAGGATATATCATTTAAATTTAAAAAATTTAAATTATATAAAGATGTAAAAATAAAGAAAAGATAAAAATACATAAAAATTATATACAATGAAAAATAAATTATTTCATATAAATTGCATATATAAACCACTGAAAATGGCTTTGTAAAGCTGAAAGTTCTTTGGTATAATAAATGATATATATTTTTTCACTTAATTTGGAGCTGATTTTTATTCTTTAAATTGTTGATAAATTTGTCCATTTATAATTATTCAGTTTACTTATTTTTTTTAGTTAAGTGTGTATTTATTTATGTATTACTAATTTTTATGGCCATAAATTTTGTTGTTATAATATCCAAATCTGTAATTTTGAAATTCTATAAAATAAGTATCTGTATAATGAGTGATTATTTTATATATTCATAGGAAATTAATATTTAGAAAATTCTTTTAGGTTTCACCTCCAATTTCTGATCTTGGTGATATGGGCCCTGTTCGTTGCAATAGATGTAAAGCGTATATGTGTCCTTTTATGCAGTTCATTGATGGAGGAAGACGATTTCAATGTGTATTTTGTAAAAGTGCAACTGAAGGTAATTTTGTTTTTCATTACTATAAATATTTTAATCCATTTTAAATATATAGGGTGTTCCTAAAAGGTTTAGCCAAATTTAAATCACACATGCTAATCATCAAAACAAAGCAAATGTCTATATAAACATGGGTCTGCAAATATTTCCTTTTTGAGATAACATAAAATGTAAAAATATAGGTATACAACCTATGCAATCCCAAAAGAGAGCAAAACACACTAATATTTAACAAATATTACAAATTTAAACACTTACCCATTACTGTATCATTAATGAGATAGAGAATATCTTTATGTTAATGTTAACTACTACTATATGGTACTGTATGAAATGTGCAGTTTTTGTTTGTTCATTTCTTCTCAGGTGATCATGAGTGATTTCCAGTCATTTCATAGACTGTCCCAGTAGCTTTCAGTATTGTGATTAATGTACAGTTCATTTTTCACAGTTGATTACAAACTACAGTTTGTTACAGTCATCATGAGAGTAATGAATTAAATTGTATACTTTTGCACCTTGTATTAGCTTGAAAAAAAAAATTTTTTTGGACCTATATTTACATAGACTTTTTGCTTTGTTTTGATGAGTAGATTTAAATTTAGACATGAGAGTAATGAATTAAATTGTATACTTTTGCACCTTGTATTAGCTTGAAAAAAAAAACCTATATTTACATAGACTTTTTGCTTTGTTTTGATGAGTAGCATCTGTGATTTAAATTTAGTCTGACTTTTTAGAAACATCATGTATGTTAATTTTCAACTGAATACTTTTAACAAAACACTATTTATTTCCATATATAGATCAATTTGGAAACCATATAATTTATAAACAATTGTATTTGTAACATCTGAATTTGTAAAGAAACTCATTTGCAAATTTATATATCAATATATATATATATATATAAAATTCATTGTAAATATATATAACTTTAGCATATATGTAGATTTACTTTTTAAGTATGGTTACTTATCACTTACATAAATTTGACACTGTAAATAATTTTATTATTCACAGAGTTAAATTTATGTTTGTAAATATATATAACTTTAGCATATATGTAGATTTACTTTTTAAGTATGGTTACTTACATAAATTTGACACTGTAAATAATTTTATTATTCACAGTGTTAAATTTATATAAATGTCATGTGTTTATATTAATTTGATTTACAAAATTGAAATAATAATTATATTTACTCCTCTATGTGAATGTGTATTAATTGTGTTAAATATAAGTAATAGAGTCTCAAGTATATTTTCAAATTTACTAAGATGACATTGTTATATGAAACAAAGTTGATGCATTATTTTAAAATGGTTTAAACAAACTGTGATAAACCAGTATTTCTATGTCATATTCAGCCAGTCTGTAACCATTTGTTTCACTTCATCATCATTTTTCATTCATTTTCCTTCCAAAAATTTCTTCAGTTTAGGAAAAAGATGGAAGTCGGAAGAGGCCAGATCAAAACTGTAAGGCCAGTATCACACTATACGATCAACAACCAATTTTGTCACACGCGATTTTGAACCGACGTGATATTGGTTTGAAAATCTCTTATCACACGAAACGAGTTTTCAAAACTGATGTCGGAACGATATAATGAATAGAATAAACAAACATGGCTGCCGCATGTCTCGCTAAAACTGTAATTTTGATGTTGGCTGCAGAAGAACTAGAAGCACAAGCAAAGAGAAAGAAGTATATTAAAAAATGGATTAAGAACAAAAATGCTGAAGGCTGTTACAATAATTTAATGAGAAAGTTAGTCATGGAAGATAGCAGCGATTATTGGCGATTCATAAGAATGGACATGGAGACTTTTAATGAATTAGCTTCAATTCAGTCGAATATTGTGAAAAGTTGGTACAATCAATGCCAAAGAGACTTAAGAGCATTATTCAGCAGAACGGATATCCAACAAAATACTAGCTGTATTAATTAGTTACAAATAACATCACTGTACGAATAACCATGAGAGTCACTGTATGAGAGAGGCTATTTCTCCCGAAGAAAAATTAGCTCTCACTTTTCAATATTTAGCCACTGATAAGTTCAAAATACTCTTATGTTCACCAATTCACAGTATAAGTATAACGTAGCACACCTGCATTATTTTTACGTATCTACGTATATTCAGAAATAGATTTTTATTGGTGTGAATTTTTGAATATACTTATTTTTTATAGTTGAAACACAGCGTGGGGATTTAGATAATGCTAAAAGAATATTCAATTACAGGTATTAGATTGATTTATTTTGTATGTATATCTTATAATGTAAGTTTCCATTGATCATAATTATTAATATTCTGATATTCAAGTAAAATATCCCATAAAATTAAAATTCTGTTCTTTAAAAGACAAAAAGAAATATTCAAATTAAATTTATAAATTTTCAAATACAGTCGAACCTCATTAAGACGAATCTTATGGGACTGACAAAATTTGTTTGTCTAAACCTTCATTCGTATTATAAGTGGGAAATGACGTCATAAGTAGGAGGAAATGACATCATCTACTCGTTAAACCAAGTTAAGATGGGTTCACACTGTGAGTGACTGGAATGACTTCCACCGACTTCGAGCCAAGCAGTTCACATTACACTACCGACTGTCTAATGACGTTTTGTATTAGCCAATCAGTGCTGTTATTATATTTTGATAATACAATGAATTATTGTCTGATAAATTTTACTTACAATTAGAAAATCATTGTGGCGACATATATCAAATATCCAAGGATACCGCCGAACTTCATTTATTAATTCTTCGATAAAATCTTTATCAGCAAAGATGGTGATTAAACATCATGAACTACCCGCCAAAGAAAGAAAATACGATTGGCTGTTCAGAAAACACTCCGATTGGTTATTGTTGGCGGACCGCGGCGACTAGATTTCAAATATTCAACCGGGCGAAACTTGGGTCAGTTGTACGACTGGACCGACTACTGTTACTATGGAAACGTGACGTAGAATCGCTCAAGTCGGTCGTAATGTGAACCCAGCTTTAAACATATGTTGAGCGAAGCATAATTTAAATCATGCATATCATTTTTAATGTTATACAGTGTTCTATTGCATAGATCCTTTACTGAACAAAAACGGAAAAAAAAAAATCAGATTTAATAAGAATTTATTTCAAATTTAATATTTTTAAATACATGAATGTTTGAAAGAAAATAAGAAACATATTCAGTACATTATTACACAATTCTGTTGAGACTGAATAAGTACTATATTGCCATTTTTAAAATAAAAATAGATAAAAAATTTCTTGATTCGAACAGTTGTGGTTTATTTAAATTAATTTTTAAAGTAATCCAGACAGCATACGGTATATGAAATCGCGGCTAGCTATAGTTGTTTACTAGATCTAATGACAGGTACAGTACCACTCGAACCCGGGTCCTCCAAAGTGGAAAGCCGAAGCATTTCCACGCGGCCAATCCGGCCAACTGCGGAGGGGTCAGTAGGATTGTGGAGGACGGGGATCGATGGGCCGGCTCGGACTCCATTATAAACGTTTTCAAGGGGGTGGTACCCGATATTCGAACCCAGATCTTCAGAATCTAATGCGAAGTGTTTCCATGCGGCCAATCCGACCTATTTTCAACGGATAGAATCTGAGACTCGAATCCTATCATCCAGACTGGAAAGCCAAATTGTTGCCAATCCAGCCGACAGTACTCCTTGATTAAACATGATTTCCTTGTGCTCTTTTTAACATTTGAAATATATTTTATGACTCTAGTGAATATTTATTTTAAATACCTTTAATTGTTCGAACCGATTTACGAAAATCAATTTTTTATATACAAATTACTGTAAATTATATAGTAATTTGTCAGAAAATAAATTATATAGTCATTTCATCATAGTGATAATATTAATTGATAATGTATACATATAAAAAAAACTGGTAAATGGATCAAGTTTCTAAAGGTATTTCCTTATATGCGAGACAACTTAACTATGTTAAATGATTTAATATTTTCAATTTTTTTAAATTGAATAAATCGTTTGAAAGTTTTCTATTAATTATATTTGCCAAAACATTTTTCTTAATATTAATTAATCAAACAGGCGAAAAATAATATTTTGTTTCTTGTATAACTTTTTGTCAACAGATGACGGGTTACTTGCCAAATCATTGCTCAGTAATTGTAAATGACAAGAAGAAAATAAGTCCTACCATAGGTTGTAAACTCCTGTTGAAGGGGGGATGATGTCACTTTTAACAGATGACGGGTTACTTGCCAAATCATTGCTCAGTAATTGTAAATGACAAGAAGAAAATGAGTCCTACCATAGGTTGTAAATTCCTGTTGAAGGGGGATGATGTCACTTTCCGATCATTGATTGCTAAACGGCAAGGAAAATTCACATTCTGCAACTGCCGATATCAGTGGAGGGATCAACTAGGTTTTAGAGAACAGAATCGAAGGGCCGAACAGGACCCCCCTCTATACATTTTTAAAGAGGTGAAAACTGAAATCGAATCCGAATCTACCAATCGTTTTCACATAGCCAATCTCTATCGCCCATTAAGAAGTCTGTTTTATTCTGTGATTTAACAGCACTTTCAACCTGTTGGACAGTGGCGAGGCATTCAATGCATACACACGGCTGGTCTATGGTATGCATACAAAGTATACCACTGACCGGCCAACCACTAATAGAATCAGTTACCAAGTGGAAGATGGGATTCAACCAATCGGACCTAATTATCTCATGGAAAACTCTAAATGTGTAGGACTCAGAATTGGACCTGATACATCAGGATAGAAACACAAAGACTTCCATCGGAAGCAACATCGCAAGCACATCTTCAGAAAGGTGATTTTTGTCAACAGATGACGCCACTTTCCATTCTAGAAGGATACTAAGCGACGGGGCCCGAATCTACCAATCGTTTTCACATAGCCAATCTCTATCGCCCATTAAGAAGTCTGTTTTCTTCTGTGATTTAACAGCATTTTCAACCTGTTGGAAGTGGCGAGGCATTCAATGCATAAACACGGCTGGTCTATGGTATGCATACAAAGTATACCACTGACCGGCCAACCACTAATAGAATCAGTTACCAAGTGGAAGATGGGATTCAACCAATCGGACCTAATCATCTCATGGAAAACTCTAAATGTGTAGGACTCAGAATTGGACCTGATACATCAGGATAGAAACACAAAGACTTCCATCGGAAGCAACATCGCAAGCACATCTTCAGAAAGGTGATTTTTGTCAACAGATGACGCCACTTTCCATTCTAGAAGGATACTAAGTGACGGGGCGAAACAAACCCTTTCACAGGCTAGCCACACCTGCGGAGGGGTCAGCCGGATTGTGGAGGATGGAGATCGACGAGCCGGGTCCGGACCCTATGATAAACATTTTCAAGGAGTGAGACCCGAGACTCGAATCCGGAGGATATTCGTATAAATGATCCTTGTAGTATACAGACTATAGGCTAATTATCAATTAATAGATAGTCAGGCTGCGTGGTAAGCTATGGCTTACCACCCTGGAGGTATAAATGATCCTTGTAGTATACAGACTATAGGCTAATTATCAATTAATAGATAGTCATTTTATCACGAATTAATTTAATTATTAAATTAATTGCAGTTTAATTTAAATTATCACTATTGGTTGCTTAATTGAATTTTGACTTTTTTTTCGATTAATTTATATACAGGGTGTTTCTTACCTCTCCTGAGTCGGCCGGATGGCTGCTTGGTAAGCTATGGCTTACCACCCTGGGAGATCCGGGTTCAAATCTGGGTCCCACACCTCCAGTTTTTCAGGAAGAGTCCGGGCCCATCCTGTTGACCCTATAACGGGTGTTGGCCAGCCTTGACGGGCTCTGTAAGTGGCCGCCGCCAAATACAGTATATCCCTCGTGAGATATGGCGATTTAACCTACTTAACCTAACCTTACCTCTTCTGAATAAAAATGAAGTTTTGGAATCGAACCGCATCTAGAGTAGGTCAAAGCATTTCAACGCTGCTGACAATTTGGAATTATTTTTAACAGCGGTTCTCAATCAGTGGTACTCGAATAATGATTGATGATAGTGTATAGTCTTGACCACAGATTACTAATCTGTGGTCTTGACTTCCTATTTGCGTACAAAACATTTTTATTGTTGATAATGAAATTTTTTAATTTTGGTTTTGATGTTACGCATTTATGAAAAGGTTGAGAAATGCTGGTTTATAACACTAAGTTAGGAAATTCTAAGAAATTTTTAATTAAGAATTATGAAAAAATGAAAATGCATTCTGTATTGCAGGATGCAAAAACACGTAAATATCTTTGCATGATATATCGCATAATTTATGAAAATAGAAACAAATTAATCAGTCATATTTATAAATATGTATTAAAAATTATATGTCGTCTCATTAAATTTCTTTACAGAATTTTTTAATTCAATTGAGTTAAGATGGCAACGCTAGAAATGACTCCATTTTATGCGGTTGTTGACAAAACTCGTGTCAATTTAAAAGTAATTTTTCTGTGATTTGGAATTAATTTAAATTACGTTTTGCAACGTAAAATCTTCAGAATGAGCATAGTTGAATATTTTTCTGAACATTCTGGTTATAGATGTGGATATTGCAAAAGTGAAGGCGGAAATTATTCCCATGGTAAGATATACGTATTCTTAAAAAAATTCTTATTGCAAAGATACGTATAGGTAGCAGAATTCTGTTAATTACTATAGCGGTTAAGGGAATATTTCAAGGGAAACAACAATGAACAATCTTAAGTAATAAACAAATAGAATTTTGGTTTTGGTTATCTATATACGATATGGATGACTAGATATTGATTTAAGTACAAGTTCAAATTATCTCTCGATGAATTAAGTTTTCTCTCAGAATATTTGAAAAATAAAAATTTAACCTGCAATTAACCCAATAAATGACCTTATTAAAACTGATAAAAAAAAAAAATAAATAATACCAATGGCTATAAACAATTAATTTTTCGTAGATAGAAATATGTGCAATATCTATTAAGAGCTGTTTGACAAGACATCTTGTTATTGATTTTAATTCAACGTGTCTACACGTTTTAATCAATCCAATATTGTGATATCAACTTATAAGACATTTAAGTAATTCCATCAACCTAAGAACTGTTCTTCAAGACATTAATTTTAAATCTTTTATTGTATAAAATATGCAATTTGTTACAATATATGATTTGTGAAAATTCCAGCATTTTTGATATTTTATGAATGCTTAGTCAAAATTTTAAAGTTTATTGTTTATTTAAAATTTAGTTTATTATAATTTAATATACATTTAGATTTTATTCTTATTATATACGTTATTACTGAGAAAATAAAAATTTATATTTTAGGTATGTGGGCTCACATAATGACACCAATTGATTATCAAGATCTCATTGATAGAGGATGGAGAAGGTAATTCTATAATTTATGGTTGATGATTGATTGTTTACAAAATTTTTTGCATGTTTCAGGAGTGGACAATATTGCTATAAGCCAACTATGAACACTACTTGCTGCCCTCAATATACAATTAAGTAAATGTTTATTTTATTTTCTAAATACTGTATATTGATAAACTATTATACTACTATAAAATATTTACCATAGATGTGAAGCATTAAATTTCCATCCAACAAAATCACAGAAGAAAGTCTTAAAGAGAATGCATAAATTTTTGGCTTTGGGTAAAACAAAAGATGACAGTGTGAGTTTCATTTCCATTGTAGAATGAAATTATCTTTATTTTCTATTGCTTACTCTCTTAATTGATGCCAATGTAGGCTTCTAATGAGACTGAGATGGAATCTGCCAAGAATGATTCTCATTTTGAATACCCAGATGACATGCATATGAAGGATGTTGTTTGCAAAGCAGAACAAAATATGAAAGACAAACAGCTAGAGGAAGAATGTAATCCAGGTATTATAACAGATATTATTATTAATTAGTGTCATTCCAGTTTCTTAATTCTAAATTTTATAGGGAATGTTAATGAATTTTCTCAAAAAGAACAAAGTTTGATGAATCAAGAAAAGGAATCTCTCAATAAAAATGCACCTGTGAGATCAGATTTAAATAAAGGTAAGTGAATTTAAATTTGATATTTTTTAATTCCTGCTTATTTGAATATTGTAGAAATTTGTTCACAATATTTTTATATTTTCTTATGGTTTAAATATAATTAACTATAGAACTATAGTTCTAGTATAGTTATATACTGTATATGTTATAATATAGTTCTAAATATTAGTATATATTTGTATATACTAATATTGCAATTATTGTTTTTCTCCTTAAAGCTAGCTTTTTATAGTTTAATTTTAGTTACAGGAGATGATAATGTTGAAAGACCACTTCCTAAAAAAGCAAAATTAATGAGAAAAGAAAGGAAAATTCAAAAGTTATTAGAAAAAGCAAAGAAAGAAGGCACATCTGTAGATATTGAACAGGTAGTCTTATCAATGTAATATTCAAATTAATTGCATTACCATATAATAATAATATCTTATATTTTCCTATTAAGCTATTAAAAAAGACTCCAAAAACAAAAGTTAAAACTTTAAATGATTTTTTGAATGAGCCTCTACCTGAAAATCCAGCTCATCGGTTAAAGGTAAGTTATATTTCACAAGTGAAAATAGTTTGCGATAATCATATTTTTTAATGCACATAATATTTTAAATGTAGATACGTTTGGTACGTTCTGATTTCAACAGCAAGGAATTTCAGAAAACCTTTTCTGCTTCACATAGTGTTTACGAAAAATATCAGATGATAATTCATGAAGACAAACCAGATAAATGTTCAGCAGATCAGTACTCTCGATTCCTTGTAAAAAGTCCTTTGAAGGTAAGAAATTATATTTTTATTTTTGAATTTTAAGATTAATCAAATTTATTGCTATTTCATTTTTTTTCTTAGCCAGAGAAAAAGTCCGAATTATTTTGTGGTTACGGTTCTTTTCATCAGCAGTATTGGCTAGACAATAATTTAATTGCTGTTGGAGTTATTGACATTTTACCACATTGTGTATCTTCAGTATACCTATATTATGATCCAGAATATAGTTTCTTATCATTGGGAACATATGCAGCATTAAGGTGTGTAAGTTATAAAAAATCATCTTCAAAACTTAAATGTGTAATTAATAATAAGATTATTTTAGAGAGATAGCATTCACTCAAGAATTGAGCCATATTATGCCAGAATTAAAGTATTATTACATGGGATTCTATATTCATTCTTGTAAAAAAATGAGATATAAAGCAAGTATATAAACAGTAATTGGACTATTTTTACTTGCTTGCTTGCTTTGCAATATTTCTAAAATTAGTGTATGTTATTAGGGTAATTTTGCACCATCCTATCTGTTATGTCCAGAAGTATATACTTGGCATCCCATCGAGAAATGTAGACCAAAATTGGACATTTCTAAATACCACCGATTAAATGAAGATATTAATGCAGGTAATATTATCATCTCAATGTTTGAGATGTTTTAAACAGTGTATTATTATAATAATATTTTCCTTTTAAACAGAAGACAAAGATAGCATTGTAGACCTGAGTTTGATTCAGATTTTATTTGCAAGGCAACGAATGCCATATACTATATACATTCAGATAAAGAAAGATAATTCTGATCAAGCTGAAGTTCTAGAATATGCTGGCTTTGTAGGAAAGAAATGTTATTCTAGAATGTTATTGTATAGGTCACAAGAAGGTAGAGATTATTAATTCACTTTTTAAATTTTTTAGCTAAAGTTGAAAAGATAATTAGTCTGAATTGCATGTATTTTCCTCTCATCTAGCTTGAAGATTTCAAATTGTTAAATATGTATAAATTATATAAAAATAAAAATATCTTTTTTTCAAATTTTTATATTGTGTATTCATTTTTATTAGGATTCATCATTTAACTTTTACATAATAATAGTGAATGCAGTTTGCAGATATAATTAAATACTATGTTTTGCATGTATACAATACCAGTTCAGTCACTTTCTTCTTTGTCTGGTTCTTGTTGAATTGGATTTAAAGGTCTACCTTCCGCATCAGATCTGCAAAAAAATAAATTATATAAAATACGGCTTTTAAATTCTTCTAGAAGAGAAATAGATGAGCAAATATAGAAGATAACTGTAATGATTTAAAACTGTCTGTTAATCTCATTGTGAACATCATTTTTCAAAAGTCACAGACTATCTGTATATGATAATTCTTTCTGATATTTAATGTAACTACAATACAAAAATACAGTAAAATCTTATCCATTAATTTAATAATTACTCATTATGTCCAAATCATCATTAAGAAGACGATTTATAATAATTCTTGATAACTCAAGCTTAATATAGTGTTTGGTCTTAAATAATCTTTATACAGATACAGGTAGGCCTCAAATAATGCGATATTTGATTAGTGTGACTTATAAAAATGATACTGTGTTTCACTTAGTGCGAGCAAATATTCGATTTAATGTAAGCTGTAAGTGTTTTTCACTTAGTGCAAGAAAATATTCGATTAATGCAAGTTGTAAGTATAGATCCAGTTAGTGAGAGCAAATATTCAATTAATGCGAGTTGTAAGCATAGACCATCTTACTAACAAAGCTCCGCCTCCTTTTATGATGTCAATTAACAAATTATCTTACTAACAAAGGTCCGTCCCCTTTTATGATGTCAATTAACAAATTAAAGTTACTAACAAAGATCCATCCCCTTTTATGATGTCAATTAACAAATTAATGATAAGGCCATCCCCTTTTATGATGTCAATTAACAAATTAATGTTAATTTTCGGTCTAATGCGAGTTGTAAGCATAGACCAGTTTTACTAACAAAGGTCCATTTTAATGCAAGTTGTAAGCATAGATCAGTCTTACTAACAAAGGTCCATCCCATTTTATGATCAGTTAGTGAGAGCAAATATTCAATTAATGCGAGTTGTAAGCATAGACCATCTTACTAACAAAGGTCCGTCCCCTTTTATGATGTCAATTAACAAATTAATGTTAATTTTCGTTTAGTCCATCCCCTTTTATGATGTCAATTAACAAATTAATGTTAATTTTCGGTCTTAATGCGAGTTGTAAGCATAGACCAGTTTTACTAACAAATATTCGATTAATGCGAGTTGTAAGCATAGACCAGTCTTACTAACATAGGTCCGTCCCCTTTTATGATGTCAATTAACAAATTAATGTTAATTTTCGTTTAGTCCATCCCCTTTTATGATGTCAATTAACAAATTAATGTTAATTTTCGGTCTAATGCGAGTTGTAAGCATAGACCAGTTTTACTAACAAAGGTCCATTTTAATGCAAGTTGTAAGCATAGATCAGTCTTACTAACAAAGGTCCATCCCATTTTATGATGTCAGTTAACAAATTCCGTTAATTTTCGGTTAGTAAAACCAGACGAGGAGCAGTCCAAGAATCCGTTAATTTTCGGTTAGTAAAACTGGACGAGGAGCAGTCCAAGAATGGTACTAACAAAGTTCCGCTCCTTTTATGATGTCAATTAACAAATTACCGTTAATTTTCGGTTAGTAAGATTTATGATGTCAATTAACAAACTACCGTTAATTTTCGGTTAGTAAAACCAGCGAGTTGTAAGCATAGACCAGTCTTACTAACAAAGCTCCGTCTCCTCCTATGATGTCAATTAACAAATTACCGTTAATTTTCGGTTAGTAAAACCTAACTGATGTCAATTAACAAATTACCGTTAATTTTCGGTTAGTAAAACCAGATTGATGTCAATTAACAAATTACTGTTAATTTTCGGTTAGTAAAACCAAACAAGTGTCAATTAACAAATTACCGTTAATTTTCGGTTAGTAAAACCGGACGAAGAGTTGTAAACACAGATCAGTCTTACTAACAAAGCTCCTTTTATGATTCAATTAACAAATTACCGTTAATTTTCGGTTAGTAAAACCGGACGAGGAACAGTTGTAAACACAGATCAGTCTTACTAACAAAGCTCCTTTTATGATGGCGTTAACAAATTACCGTTAATTTTCGGTTAGTAAAACCGAATGAGGAGCATAACACAGATCAGTCTTACTAACAAAGCTCCTTTTATGATGTCAATTATAATTACCGTTAATTTTCGGTTAGTAAAACCGGACGAGGAGCAGTCCAAGACCAAGATCTACCGTTAATTTTCGGTTAGTAAAACCAGACGAGGAGCAGTCCAAGAATCCGTTAATTTTCGGTTAGTAAAACTGGACGAGGAGCAGTCCAAGAATGGTTAATTTTCGGTTAGTAAAACCGGACGAGGAGCAGTCCAAGAACAGTCGAGTCTTACTAACAAAGCTCCTTTTATGATGTCAATTAGCAAATTACCTTAAATTTTCGATTAGTAAAACCGGACGAGGAGCAGTCCAAGAACAGTCAATTTTCGGTTAGTAAAACCGAACGAGGAGCAGTCCAAGAACGGTCACAAGTTTTTGGTTAGTAAAACCGGACGAGGAGCAGTCCAAGAACAGTCACTTAGGCTTTGAAGGGGTTAAACACTAAAACCAGACGAGTAGCAGTCCAAGAACAGTCACTTGGCTTTGAAGGAGTAAAACACCAGAAAGATGGGCTTTTGCCGATGGGTTTTTTGCTGTTAACTATTTAACATTACTATTATTCAGCTTTATCATCGTATATATGTTAATCAGTCACTTGGCTTTGAAGGGTGAAACACCAGAAAGATGGACTTTTTGCCATTAGCTATTCAATATTACTATTATTCAGCTTTGTTATCGTATACATACAGGTATAGTACAGAATTTTCTTGTTAAAAATTTCTCATTGGTTCATTAACTTAATTAGTTCCAGATAGAACTAGTTAGCTAACTGATTCAATAAAGCTGCAATGCTTAATTGCAAATTGGACTATCCACTCAATTGTCAATCCAGAATTGGCAGCCAGGTGGTGCTCAACTTCCCCTTTCAATTCACTATTTTGATTTCAATTTGGCAGTTGGTTTGATGATGGTATGAGGCATAATTCCTGGTAAGTTATTAATTTAGATGAACAACAATGTAAAATATGAAAATAAATATTTCTAAAACAGTTGATATTGTGGTTTTTCATCGTGAGTTTGGCTAATGGCCAGAATCTCACAAAGCAAGAACCAATTACCATATTTTACATATAGTAAATGGGTTCCATGAATTTCTCGCACTATTCGAAGTATTATTTGCACTAATTGAAGCCTATCTGTATTTTGTTTGTGAATCATTATTAAGAGTATATACAGTAGGTCTCCGACTTAGAAATTTTTTGGACGAATTAACTGTATATGAAAAAAACCACCTGTCCAATAATTTTAAAATTTGATATACATGAATAAATGCATTAGCAAATGGAATGGCCAAATGAAGTTTATGAGCATACTTTAACCATAGATCAGAAAATTTAAAGGTCATATTTTTGCAAAATAAAAAATTCTTTAACAAAATTTTCCTTAGCATTTTATAGAAATTCAATAAAAATAAAAAGACACTTTATTTATAAAATATAATTGAAATAAAATAATTTTATAAATTTATTTTTTCAATTTTATTAATTACTGTATTCTCAGTCGCTTCTTATCAGAATTCAGCATTATATTCAACAATAAATTGAAATACAAAAATAAAGTAAGAAAGTTAAATAAAGTACTGTACACAAAACATTTAGCTTATATAAATATATATATATGTATATAAATGTACAAAATTATAAATAACATTTATTATTATATAAATAATAATTTCATATATTACTGTATATGACAGGAAGAAAAATTTTCAATTAAGTTCGAATAAGTATGAAGAATTTTTAGCATTTAGATCGAATAAACACGAATATGTTGATAGTTTATAAACTGAAAATCAGACTTTTATTTTTTTTATTTAAATTTATTTCGAATCTTTGAAAAGTAAGAAAATATTTGCATTTAATTACACAATGTCAATAGGGATTTTCTGTTCTTTTTCTGGAATATGTATGAAATAACTATAAATATTTGTTACGCGATTATAAACGTAAGCTATATAACATATAAAAGTTTACGAAAAGTTTAAACACACAAATAAATTTAAAAATATAAAAAGTTT
This sequence comes from Olivierus martensii, assembly GCA_000484575.1. Classification (NCBI taxonomy): domain Eukaryota; kingdom Metazoa; phylum Arthropoda; class Arachnida; order Scorpiones; family Buthidae; genus Olivierus; species Olivierus martensii. The sequence goes on along the minus strand of AYEL01049033.1, from coordinate 105,549 downwards.
TAATTGAATAATCTCATTAATTATTGAGATAACGGAATAACTTTTTTATTTATTTATACATTAAGATTAATTTTAGAAGTGGCTTATAGTATTTTGTTCCAAGATTAGTTAAAAGTTATCCAAGCGCATATAAAAATTTAAACATATTTTTAAAAAATAAGATACGCGGATTTAAATATATTGAAGTTCACGAAACTTTTCTTCATAAATTATAATAAAATGAAAGATTTATTGTTATCGAATGCATGTTCGACCTTTGCCAGTTTTCTCCAATTTTGCAATCAATTTATTCACAATTGTCTGTTATACTGCTCTTAATACACCTCTTGATTGCTCTTAAGGCAACCTCTATATCATTGTCATTATCGAGAATGCAGACAATCTTTTCTCGATGTTAATGAATAATTTTTGATTTTGATTTGTTTATTATAAAAATATTTTAGATTTAATGTTTATTTATCTGTTTTTTTTTTCTTTTTTGTGTAACCATCTATTTGTTCTTGAAAAAATTTACTAAATGATTTTGAGCATATATTTTTTATAGAAGAGACTTTACAAAATAAAACGTGGGAAAGAAAAATTTATTATATTATTTGATTTCTCTATATTAGTTATTATTTAATCTTAAATCACTAAAGACGAATTTTTAGACAGAAAAAAAAAAAAATTGATATATTTGCGAGGATTCTGTTGTTCAATGTTTCGTGACGAAAACATGAAATATCAGCGAAATCAATTTGATATTTTAGCACGTATCATATATAGTTATGAATTATCATGAAAATTATTATATCAGATTGATTATGATAAATTTCATTAAATGTTAAATTTTTTTACTGTGTATGATCTCGTATGCAAATTAGATTTTTTTTTTTTTACTTTCAATAAATAACCATTAAATTAACTTCACACCAATAGAAACTTATATAAAATTTATAAAATCAAAAATAAATATAAAATACTTGCCCTTTAAATTCGTTTTTTTTTTATTTCTAGATTTTTTCTTAATTCTTTTTCAAATTTTTTTCATATTTTAATCGAGTCACAATATTAATATTACATCTTTTTCAATTGATTAATTATTATAATAATTTCATTATGTTTAATTAAAATTAAATAAATCAGATAATGATTCTAAAAAATAGAAAAATGCCATAGACTTATAGATTAATAATATATTATTGTTTTATAGTGTATAATAAAAAATATATACAGAATATACAAATACGTTTGTGAGTGCAAATGTTTGTGCTATATATCTTGCATATTTTTACAAATGTGTTTTGAATAATATATCTACATAGAGGCTGCATGTATAATGTTAACTGTGTAAAAAAAATGTTAACTGTGTAATGCAATAGATCAACAACTGACGGAAAACATTAGATTTAAAATCCACAGAGTGAGTCAATAATATAAATTATGTACTGTTAAAAGCACTTTGAAAACAGTAAAATAAATGGAAACTAAATTTTGTGATTTGTCATCATTATCGCTTGTATTTATTATGAAATAGTCTAATTATAGCCAAGTTGTTGCAATAGTTAAATCTTTCAAATGAGATTAGTATAGTAGCTATACAGATATGAATTTTTAAATAATAGAATATAATGCATATAAAATTCAAGTAAAATGCCAAATCAAAATATTATGGATGGTTTTATAATCGATTTAATATATTTTATACAAATACAAATATGTAAATATAAATAGATCTTATTATGGTATCTCAGCATTGTTATATAAGTAATGAAGAAAATAGCATTGTATTGAGTCATGATTATTGTCATGAAGGAAGTTTAAAAACATTCTTTGATTAACAATATAGATAATTTTATTCTGCTTTCCATTCTTAGAGTTTCATACACTAATCTTGTAGCTTGAAGTATCGATAGACGAATTATCACCATTTGATTAAAGATATTTAAGAGTTAAACAAGCAAGACATAAAAAAATGTTTCTAATAATAGAGTGAAAATTTTTTTAAAGGAATTAATAGATTAGAATTTTCTCACCTAATAAGATTAATAATATTTCGTTATATGAACTTGGTAAAATATTTAATGTTATGTCAAAAGTTAGCATTATTTTTTTTTAAAATATCAAAATGAATGTATTTAGATAAACTGAAACAAATCAATATTTTTGTCCTTCATTTCTAATTAATTGTTCATGACAAATTATATACAGTATTTCAATTATGAAATGATAACATTTCTGCTATTAAGTTAAATTTTATTATTAATTTTTGTTATTACATACTTTACTGTGTGATAGTTGAATTTTATTCTCCAATTGAAGATGATTATTCGTTTTTCAAGTGCATTTATATAATATAAAATATATTTCGGCATTTTATCTCAGATAACAACAATAATTACAACATTTGTGCATTGTCTCAGGGGAAAACGTTTAAATGGAATAATTTTTCATTAATTTATATCTTTTCTTAATGTAAACAGTACTTAATTTTCATTTTTGATACTGCGAGAAAACGATCTTAAAAATAGGAAAATTATATAATTTTAAATTTTATAATTTTAAATAAAATTTAAAATATTTAATAAAAAATTTTTTTTTATTATTTTAAAAATAATTTTTTTATTAATTTATTTTTCTGTTTGAAATATAATTTAATTTTTAATATTCAATTAAATTTAATAAGAAATTTTTTTACTGAATTTTCTTGTTAAAAAAAATAAAAATTGTAAAATTTAGTTCAGTAGAAAGAATAACCTCCCAAAATTGTCTATGCCACTGACTTGTTCAGATTCTATAGTTGTCTGAGTATTTCCTAACCTTGCCAAGATTCCTAACTCGAAGGTCGTTGAGTAAATTTGTATCAGAAAAGATACACATTACCATGGTATATACGAATAGTCAGGAAGTTCTATTTATTCCTATTTCAGTAATGATTGAAAAAATTAAATAGAATGCATGGGCCATGGCCCACCCGGGCCTATCCGTAGTTACGTCCCTGACCTTTAAACAAACCATGTTTCAGTGGACTCTGAGCGAAACGAATCTTAGCGCCGCTAGGCTATGCGTGACGCGCACTGCACTCACTGCCTCCGAGCGACTGAGCGAACGTTTATTTGGATACGCTATTTACTGGATTTTAAACTCTCTGTACTTCAAAAATTATTAGTTTATTTAAAAATGCTTTAAATGACTTTTATTAACCAGAAAAAGAATTTTCTATTGATGATAAAAAAGTGTCAAAAATTTTAAAGTACACCTCGATATTGGTTATTTACAGACTACACAGCGAAATGAATTATACATCAAATAAAATATCGTTTTAATATGAATATTTTCCTGTTCAGATCAATTTCCTGTCTAGCGCAGTTGCGTAAAAAAATCGCCTGTCACACTTTAGGTAAACAAAAATTTTAAAGTACACCTCGATATTGGTTATTTACAGACTACACAGCGAAATGAATCATACATCAAATAAAATATCGTTTTAATATGAATATTTTCCTATTCAGATCAATTTCCTATCTAGCGCAGTTGCGTAAAAAATCGCCTGTCACACTTTAGGTGAATTACCCTGTATAGTAAGCGATAATGTTTTGCGCGCGAAGGAAGCGACGCGACGCATATGATAAACGCCCTATTTTTACCAACCAACGGCGTGAATACCATATAAACATATAGAAAATTTTATATATCTCTTGAATCCTTTTTAATGTAAACTATCAATAATTTAAATTTAATCATATATTTGGGAACCATTTAAAAAAATAATACCACAGATAGGTAAGAAACAGAGTATATGGTATTATTATTAATTAATTAAAGTTTAAAATGACATAATAATTTTCGCGTAAACAGAAAAATTCGTACAACATCTGGTCATATTCTGTAAATGCAAAATACAAAGGAAAATAATAGCATGATGTGATTTAAATATATTAACCAATGATTGAAGGAGATTCATTGATAATTTCATATCTAATTACACAGAATTTACTGAACGAGAAAGAAAAATACGTACTAATAGGAAAATTTTGATCAATTATAATAACACTTAATCATGTTTACGATGCGACTCATAGCTTCCATACATTGATTTTCTTGCAGAGTAAGAATATTTAAATTTTTTCAGTTTTAAAAGCATTTAAAACAGAGGTCATTCAACCGGAGTATCCATACCCCTTGTGGATATGGGAACCAAATGCTGAGGGTAAAGGACTCGATTTCTTGACACTGGTATTTATTTTATTTAATGTATTTACTTATATTTGGGTAGTACGTGAATATTCAAATTTAATACATGTATATTTACTGAACAAGGTGGTATGAGACCATATTGGACAATCCATTGGGGGTCTGGAGTCAGCAAAATATTAAGAATCTCTAAAGTATGTTTCGCCTAAGATCTGTAGTTTTGCTGATCTTACGTTGAGAAATGATTTTTTGGAGGGCAGGCAATAATTTATATGAGTTAGAAAATTAACTAATCAAAAACAATTGAATTAATTGTACAACCTACAATTGTCAATTAACTATAAAAATTTAGTCAAAAATTTTCTTCTAAACTTGTGCAGAAAATTTCGTATACGCATAAGAATCAGCATGAATAATGTAATTATTTCACACTAGATCTTAATTGAAATTTAGAATGATACGTCACTTCTTCTGTTGTGAATTGAAAGTTTCGCCAACTGTACATTTAAACTTTCATTAAATATCATGGTAAGATGATACACAAATTTATCGTGATTATCCTGATCTTTTGATTCACTTATGTTGCATTGGGTAGAGAATCATTGTACAGTATAACATTTCCGTTAGAAATGGGAACGTTATTAAGTTTTAATGTTTTTATATCATTTAAGAATTACTCAATCTTCTTGCCGAATTTTATGTGGAAACATACATTTTTATTCCGGCAGATATTAATTTTAATGAATCAGAATTCATTAAAATTGATTTGGATTCGAAAGAATTTTAGTCACCAGTGGATGGATGAACTCTTTATAAGTAAAATGCAACTGTTATAATAATAACTCCTGCATCAGAATAAAATACTTTTTATATTTTAGATCGAAAATTTTCAAATAATGGGATGGTACAATTGTCGCCTTACCGAAGCACGGCGAAAGTAATACAGATCGAAAGGGGGGCCGAAACTCGCAAAAAAATCCCTAATGGACCAGGGGTCAAAGGTCAAACGTTTACGAGATAGAGAGGCATCTAGGCGACATAGGTAGTGTAGTGTGGTAACGGGACGCGTCGCTTCGCAGATCCCAGCGAGGCCAGGCACAACGCCAAACCACATGCACCATTTGCAATAAATGGAACTTTGCGGGTCTATATCTCGTAAACGTTTGACCTTTGACCCCTGGTCCATTAGGGATTTTTGCGTGTTTCAGCCTCCCCTTTCGATGTGTATTACTTTCGCCGTGCTTCAATTGGACAATTGTACCAATGGGATTTTACCGTATGTATTTCTAGATAGATTATTTACTTTTAAATTTTCTCATAAAAATATATTATTAAATTCGAAACAACAATTTAAAGAAAACTGAAGGAAAGAAAATCTTTACTATAACGAAAATTTATAATTCTTCATTAATTTTATTAAGGAAGTTGAAAGCTCACCTTTAACAAAACTAAAATTGCTAAATTTTTAATTATTTTTCTTTTTTTTTACATTCTTTTTAATTTTTAAGTAATTCAATTAAAAGTCAGTTCAGATTAATAGCAACATACAGATTCGATAAATTTTTGAATTCCGAGTGAAATTTAATGCAGTACACAGTTAATTATATTTAGAAAACTTTAATTAAATTTAATTTTTAATTTTTAATGAATATATTTTATTTATGAAAATAAAACTGAAAAAAAAAATATTTTATATCTTGTTTTTATAAATAAAATATATTCATTAACAGAAGGCAGAATTTTTATATAAAGTTATACTTTATAATATTTCAACATTTGCATTCAGATAATTACAAACGTTTCAGAAAATACAGTATAAAATTCTGATATTTAAATAATTTTGAAAGAGTATTTTAAGAAAATTCTAAATCAGATTTCATTTTATTCTTATTGAAGGATAAATAATTGAATTTTTGTTATAGCCTAGTGCAGCATAAATCTCTCTTTTCTCTAGGAAAAAATCTAATAAAATTGTCTGTAAATTCTGCTTGTTTTTTTACAGGTAAAGGAAAAGAAGTCAAAGGTATATTAGGTAGTTCTGCCGAATTGCCATGTGAAGTGGACGTTGAGAAATGCGGAGAAGTTTTTTATATAACTTGGGCAAAAGACATTTCGAATGAGTGGAAACGTATATATTTCAACGATGGTGGTAGAATGGAGAAAGCACTTCAAGAACTGGCATTTCCAGATAAAGCTAAATTTTTCATGAACGACTCATCAGCGCACCTTCGAATATCTTATCTGAGACTTGAAGACGAAGGATCTTATCGTTGCGACGTTACCTATACAAAACCATGTCCTTCTCTAACTTTCTCGTCCTTAATAATACAGGGTAAGAATAAATCGAACCTTAATTCATAACCGGGAATGTCATTAATCTTTGGCCCATAACTCTTTGAGATGGGTTTGTTAATTTTGACAAGTGGTAAGATAAGAGGGATCGATGAGTGCTCTCAGCTCGAGATAGGAGCAAGAACTGCGTATTTGATAGCTGATCGATAAGAAAAATTCTTGCATTTGTTAATGGGCCTGTGTCATGTAAATCACTTTTTAAACAAATAGATCATTTTATGGATACATTTAATTATGTCTTCCTTTTCAATGCTTGTCATCCTTTATCTGCACTCCAAAAACTCGACTATTAAATGGGCTACGAAACGATTAAAGACGAACATAACCATGATTCAACGTTACTACTATCAGTGCGGTGAAATGGTTCAGAGAATTAAATTATTGTTCCATCCCAGTAATTAACTCTGAATTTTCTATTGCAATCTATTAGAAAATTTATCATATTTTATTTGAAATTTATCACATTTAAAGCTATATTGCCACGAATTCGATTATCTGCACGTAATGAAATGATAATTGCTAATTTTCTACAATTTCTCTGTCAGTTAATTCTATTGATGTTTTAATTAAATAGTTATAAATGATCGAAATAAAAAAAAATTACCTGTTGAAAAATATCTAATAATTTTTATTTTTTTTTCCTTTAAAATTTATTAATTTAAACTGATAAAAATGAATAATATTACAATAACAAGAGGAAATATACTTGAGAAATTCTCTATTTTGGAATTTAATTAATTATATATATGTATTTTTCCCTTTAGTCCGGCCAAGTCCTCCAGAAATTGAATACGAAGGAAATGTAATACAGCACGGAACTGTAATAGGTCCTTTTCATGAAGAATCAGTTATTTCTTTAGAATGCGAGTCTCAAGGAGGTAAACCGACCGCAAAAGTCACTTGGTGGAAAGATGATGAAAGCTTAGATTCACATATATCATATACCAACAACAGTTATGGATCAAAAGACATTAAATCCTCCATTGATTTAGTTCTTACTAGAGATGATATTGGAACGAGATTAATGTGTCGAGTTGAAAACGAAGTTCTCGATAAACCACTCGAAAGCTGGGTTGAAGTTGATTTAAACGGTAAGGAAGAACTGTTTTCATTATTAATAAATTCCAGAATGATATTTATCAATATAAAAAATATATACAGTTTATTATCTTACCTTAATTAAAAATAGATACTTAATTCGAATTATTGCCATTACTTTAATTATTGTTATATATGCAACGCCTCTTATTTCTAAACGAAAAAAATTGATCATTTATTAACTATACATATTTTTGTTTAGGCATTCAATTATTTAGAGTTACTTTTCCAATTCCCGTACTTTTTGTTTTGTTTTTTTTTTTTAAGTTCAATTATCCGTTTTTTATCTAAAGATCCAAACATAAAATTAATTAGTCTAAATAACGCCATAACACTTAAATTAAACGCCATAATTAACTATTCCGCATTAAAAAAGCAAAATAATACCAAGATAAAATTAATTAAAACAGAAAAAAAATTCCATGACGAAGATAAGCCATAAAAACAATAATTTAGTTTATGAATACTTTTTTCATTCGTTTTAAGTCTATATTCAAAAATGAAATGTTTATAATCTTCTAACAAAAAATATAAATAACTTTAAGGCAAAAATTGAAAATGATGCTCTTGCAAAAATTGAAAAACATGATCAATAAGCTTAGTGATACTACATATTATGTTCCAAATATTTTGATACATTGTTCAAATTAGATTTTTTTTTATTTTGTTTTGTTTTTATGTGTAAATAATTAAATTAAAATCATTCTGTTCCAGCATTGTCTTATTTAACTTTCTTTTCGCTTTATCACTGCCCTTTACTCTAGAATAATCTTGTTTACTCTTTTGATATATTTCAATTGTTTGATTGTCAAAAGAATCAACTATGACATGTGTTGTTTCTGTTCTTGAATGCGTGTAAGCTGATAGAAAATAATCTTAGAATTTCGATTTTCTTTTAATAAATAGATTTTCGAAATAAATTTATCATCAATAAACACTTTATATATAAGATGTTAATACGAAAATAATAAAAAATTATATATATATTATTCGTTGTAAAAATATATATAGTACAAAATTTTTAAATTTAATATTTGTTTTTTACAGTAAAAATATATTTTAAGAATGTTTATGTCATGTCATGTTAAAGATATAAATAGAATTTTTTGATCAATATAAAGTTTAAGAAAAAATAAATGATAGAAAATTATTAAATATTTAATTTTAATAAAATCGATATAATTTAGTCTACAATTTGTGACGAATTACAGAATAACTAAAAAAAAATGTAACCTGATAATATTTAAAGGCAACTAACAAAATCTTTTTTTTGAAATTTTTAGAATTATTTTTCTTATCTAAAGCTTCTTTCTACTCGAATGAGCACTATAAAAGTATTGATTCAATAAATCATTTATAAATAATTCGCAAAATTTTTTTTTAAGTACAAGCTCAAATTGATTTCTCAACACTACCATGTTAACAGCATTGTTTCTATTTTCGATAAATGTGTTGAAATAACGATCGTGAATTTTATAATTCAGCTTTCATTCAAAATAACCCGATTTTTTCTTTGATCTTGATTTTTTTAAACCATATAGCACAATCACGAGTTTGAATCGATCTTTTCTCATTTTGCCAATCAATAATTCTTGCTTATCGCATGCACGATAAATAATGTTTTATATTCTTGTTATTATCTATGTATTTCCAATTTTCGATTTTCCTATTTATGTTTTATTTTAGCTACATTGCAGAGCGGAGACAACTTTATCTAACTTTGAAACATTGCAAAACAAGAAAAAAGTCTACAAAATTTTTAACGCAAATTTTTTATCGCACAGTTTTTTATTACATAATTTTTCTGGTAGTGGATCATTATTGACCATTGTATCTAAATCTTTGCATGCAAATTACAAAAAAAAAAGAAATTAATTTTTTTATACGTCATTAAAATCTAATTTAAATTTTTCGCAGTATAGAAATTCAAAATATTAAATCTAGATTTTGAATAACAATATTACAAATTATTTACATTAAAATTATTATTTGAAAACTATAGTTACAAACAAAATAAAGGATTATATTGCGATTAATAATAATTCTTTGTAAATTAAATAATCAATTGATAGAAATTTTATTCTAATTTGATATTGTTTAATTTCAGCTTTCATTTTAATTATTCAGAGTTTGATTTATATGTAAATTATCGAGTAAAATATTTAAAAGATTTAGAAATGATAAATAATAATGTCCGTAATTTAAAATTATTCTCTTTATTGCCAGTAAGGCATGAAATGAGTGAAAAGTCTCAAAGCTCCTAAATTTTATATTTGTTTTTTCGTTGCTAAAATCTTGAAACAAAATGATGGACTAACACGTATTTTGATGTAATCTAACAATATATAAAAGTTTATTAGAATATTTTTTAAAGTGGAGAAAAGAGAAGGGATACATTAAAGTATTTTAATCGGCCATCATGTTTCAAGATAGCGAACGAAAGCATATATTTTGCAATTTGTTCAATTTGTTAAGTAGAACTTCTACCGAAAATGTCGAGATTTTAACTGCAACCGTTCTCGAGATATAACTTGAACAGGCAGTCATAAATGACAAAAATAAAGAAAATTGCGCGTATTTATAACTTTATGTTGTTATTTATTGTTTCGTTTCTTGGGGAATTTTTTTTGGCTGTTTCTTCATTAAAACTTGAGAAGTTATTTAATCTTCACTTAAAATGTTTACCCAGGTTAATGCTTTTAATTTAATAAACTAATTTCGAAGTTTTGAAGTAATTTCTTAATTACTGTAAAAAAAAAATAATTCCGAAAATTAAAGACATTAAAAACAGAAACCTTACGAAAGTACTGGTCAGCAATAACATTTGCCTTTAACCTTTTATTTTCGATCCTTATCGGTTAAGTAATACGTCGGCTTTGGAATGTCTAGGAAGGATATTGTCAACTGAAACAGTTTATCGATGAAACGCAGTTGATGAAATTAATGATTGTGGATGAAATAGAATTCCTCAAAAGAAAACATCATACCGAAGGAATTTATTTCAAACAATACTCTTTATATGGATTTTTCCATTCCAGATAAGCAACATTTATCATTTTTTGAAGCTTCTAGCATTAAAAATAGAAATTTAAAGTGAATAAGAAACCATAAATTAAAGAAAAATGAGTACTTATACGTTTTCAAAAAGTAATAAATATAATAGACATGTTTAGAATATTAAATTTCACATCTATCACATAGTATAACATATCTATGATTAATGAATCCGAATCTATGGAGATGATTTTAAGGAATGCTCTTTGTATATATTTGTTATAAAAAAATGCTAGAATATATTGTTATACTTGTCAAAAATTTATAACAATTTAATATTTTATTGTTTCTAGTTGAACCATTATCATCAGAGATATCAGGTCCAACAGAACCAGTGGAAGAGGGTGACATAATATCATTAAACTGTACTGTGGAAGGGGCCAAACCGGCAGCCGTTATCACGTGGTATAACGTTTCCAATGTTTTGATTCCTTCTTCAGAACCTGATATCCAAGAAATGCCTGATAAAACTTTTCGTACAATAAGTGAATTGGAAATTGAGGTTTCTAGATATGACCACGGAGGAACTTTCTATTGTCATGCTACAAACGATGTAATCAAACAGAAGGAGGAGGAACCAATGATGAAATCTTTCGTCATTGAAGTTGAATGTAAGTCTTTGTATTATTTTTCTGAAATATTTTGCTGTGATGATAACCGATTAATTAATATTATTAAATTTTCTTTCTATAAGACGTATACAGTATAGTAATTAGTTTATTTAATTATAAGAAAATAAGTTTATATTAATTTGCAAACAGTTACATTTAAATGTTTAGAGATCATTTACAATTTAAATAAAAAAAATTAATTATCAAAAGTTAAATTGTTTTAAATATTGTGAAAATCGAATTATAAATAAATAGTAAATATATTTATTTCGATTATTAAATAATTGAAATAAATGTATACAGTATACGCTTTTATAAATTCAAATTTAATTTTATCTTAAATAAACAGTTTAGAAAGCATATTAATTACTTGAAACTTTTAAATTTTCAATTAATTACAAATAAGGTTGCTGTTAACGTAAGCTAATAAAGAATTATGTTATCAATCAGTGAAAGAAGATATATTCTATAATTACGATGTATCAGATATCTTAATTCAATAGAAAAATGATACCTTTGAAATCTTTTAACTTAAAGCACTTAAAATTGAACTACAGGCAAATTAATAAATGCAGTTCTAAAAGATCATAATGATATGATACCAATTTACAGAAGATAAACAATGCCCTTTTATTTTAGATATATTGTATTGGTTTTGAGATAAAATAATTATATAATATAATATAATCAAGTTGCATATTTTAAAGATTGATTAGAACATTAAAATAGTTGATGTTCCTCGTTGAAGATGCGAATCGACTTCCTCTTCCATCACAAAATAGTCTAAGCACAAAATATTTTTATGTAGTTGAATTAATTATAATTTAAAATATTTTATAATTTAATAATGATAATAATACGTATATAGAATGAAAATTTTTAAGAAGATAATATTTAGGATGGTAAATTTGTTATCTTTGATCGGATCTCAAGTTTTCTAGAAAACATTTCCATGTTATGTATGTATATGTGTGTATATATAGTATAGTACATATATAAACCATACTGTATATACTATACTATATATATATTATATTGACAATTTAAAAGAATGATTACTGTATACGATTTATTAATTGTAGTTAATCTTCGAAAATAATATTTAAAATTCAATTTGATCTTCCAGATTTAATTATTATTTAATTTATAAGCTGCATTAAATAAATTGTCAATATTTCCAAATATAATGTATTAAAATCAATAAGTAGGCTAGTCTGTAAATTTTACATAATACAATAATATTAAATTGATATTAAAACAAATATTTTATAAAATAAAAAAATAATTTCAATATTGTTTGAAAATATGCATTATATCGAAAATATTATAACTGCATTAATTATATATATCATTAAAACTGATAGAGAATTAATAGATTGATAGAGAATTATAAAAAAAATTAATATTGAAATAAGATTAATTTTAATATTTTACGTAGATATAATTAGTATTAATTTTTTGATTTAGTATAAAAACACGTTTTCATTATAATAAAAATTGTTTATCTTAATATCAATTTATATTTATTTGTTTTTTTTTTTTAAAAATACTTATATTAAATTAATATCAGTCTATTTTGTATTATTTTTCTATAAGATAAAATTTAGTTATGATATAAAATTTTAAATATTAATATAAATTTTTCAATTGTGTATATAAAGTTTAAAAGATTAAGTCTATTTTATTATTTAAAAGGATTTCTAAAATCATGAATTTTTAATTAAGTTACAAATGGGACATTTAAAAGAATATAAATGTATACTTACAGAAAGTATTGAAAAATTTAAGAACTAACTACTGTAGTTAATAAAATTCTGATAAGGATTCCTGGTATATTTTATTTTTGAGACATCATTATGTTCACTCGTTAATAAAATTCTGATAAGGATTCCTGGTATATTTTATTTTTGAGACATCATTATGTTCTCTTTGTTTGTTAAATTGGGATGAAATGTCGTAAAAGGTTTCATTTGGCAGCGTTATTAATAATAATCATAATACGAAAGCGAAGATTTTATTTTTACTAGATCTATTTGTTTCCATAAATTTCATTTTAAAGATTGTTCGAACTACATAGTTTCTTTCGATAAAATAGTTTTTTCTGTAGGTTATAAATTTAGATATTATAATCATAAATATATCTGATTTTTTAATGTAGTTCGTTTCTTTGATTAGTTTCATAAATTCACTATTCATGTTCTCTGTATCAAATCTCTTCAAATTATAATAGCGTAACGTTACAATTAACACAAACAATCATTAATCCCTCAGGCAGAATGGATAACAAAATTTGTAAGTTGCAACTTGAGTTTATGCTGAAGTTGTTCCTAACAGAAAGTAATTAATCTGATTATTAAGAGAATACGCTCGATGGTATTAATTTCTATAAAAAATGATTATTATATAATATATACAATGGACTCTCGATTTTACGAATTCGTACGGATCCCCGAAAAGTTCGTAAATAGGAATGGCATTAATTAACATTAGTTGCATGGGATATTTTTCGGGACCAACTTAATAGTTCGTAAATTGGAGCTTCGTAAAAACTCGAGTCCACTGTATGATATTGTCCATTATCATTGTATGATTATATATCTGTTATTGCATAGATAACTAGAAGAAATTTGAGTTTAATTGTAATTAATTTATATATCTCAAACTGTATTACAGTGGATTCGCGTTTTAAAAACCTCCAATTTACGAATTATTGAGTTGGTCCCGAAAAGTATTCCATAGAACTGATGTTAAATTAATGCCATTCCCATTTACGAACTTTTTGGGAATCCATAAAATCGAGAGTCCACTGTATGTTACAAACTGATGATTATTTTACTATATTCCTAACTTATTTATAAACCTCATTTTTATTGTAATGATATTTGTTAATTAAAATCAGTAATATTTTTCAAATTTCGAATCATTAAAGTATGCATATTATATAACATGTATGTTTTATAAATTTATTAAAATCGCTCACTAATTTTTTTATTTAATAGTGAATGTATATTTTTTAAAATACAGCGCATTTAAAACAAATATGCTGCCGTTATAAATTTTTATATTACACTACAAATTACTTTAAAATTGAATAAACATGTTTTTATTATATACAAGTAGGGGTAAAAAAAATGCAGCTTACATTAAATCTACCTTTTAAAGGTACTTATTTGGTAGTTTGCTTTAGGCACTAAAATTGCTGTTGACTTAAGTATGAGATATTGATTGATATCTGGATAACTAACTAATGTTTCAGGAAGTATACATTAAATTAGCTTGCTGAAATTGTAAAATTTATTCTTGTGTAAAAAATTCTGATGTATTTAAATCAAGTAGAAAATTGTTTAATGATCAGTTTGATTCGAAGATCTTTACGAGTGTATTTATTTACGATTTTCTAATTTTGATTTACATTAATCATTATTAATTTTATTTAACAATGATTAATTGTTTGCATCAAGCCTCAACTAAATACTAATTTGATATCTTTATTTGCAGTAGTTATGAATTATTAATATACTTACTTTAATTTATTATTATTATTATTAGATGGAAATCATTTAAATCAATAGTTATTAATTAAAAAAAAATAAATAAACTCTTGAGAATCATTTCTATTTAGAATTTTATTTTTAAACGAGTTTCTTAGATTATTTTTTATTTTTATATATTTTGTTCGTTTAATAACATAATATTATATATTATATTCGTTTTAAATTATATTGAAAATTATTAGATCATATGAAAAAATTTTCTATATGCAATTTCGATCATTTTAATTTATAATCTTATGTTAAGGAAGTCAAGTATGAATTGATCTTTTTGTTTCACTGTTTGCGAGAGGAGTTATCATTATGGTTACTTTTTTTTTGTAAATTTTGGTTGGTATTAAAAAATAAATTAATTCCGACCAAAAATTAAAATAAATAGAAAAATTTAACTCTTAATAATAAAATAAAAGTTAAAATAGTAAATTAATTTTCTATGAACGAATGTAAGTGCTCAGAATTGCATGCAAAAACTATTTCATATGATCTGATAATTTATAATATAATCTAATAATGAACATAATATATAATATTAAATATTTCTATATTTTATTTAATAAAGTTCTTTTATAATTTTAAGTTTTAAATAATTAATTTCTATTATGTAGTAGTTATCGCTATTGAAAGAATTTAATGAAGATTATCGCGCATATATTTAGATAGAGCTATGTTGAAAGTAATAATTGCTTGTTTTTATTTTCTTCGTTTTCTTTTATGAATATAAACATATAGTCTAAAATAACAAGTTACTTAAAATCGATAGATCGATCACATTTCCATTATTCGATTTTACACCTTTTTGGAAATTCAAAAATATCAATTTCGGATTTATTGAAAATGATCAATATCCGATCAATACAATACCATTTATTACACCATAAAAACGAATAAATTTTTCATTTTTAGCACACACGATTCTCTAGCAGATCTCAATAATATACGCGAATTTCATTCGAATTGGATAATATTGTAGCATACCAAATGCAGTAGTCACTGATTGACTGATTATTATACATAGGAGTCGTTTTAAGTTAGATATTATAAATCTGACAATTATATTAGAAAAAAGTATTCAATAGGATACCGAGTGCCAAATTTGAAGCTTCAAATTCAATTAACAAAGAAATTAGAACTGTTAAAACATAGCAGAAATTGGGAAAAAAGCGTCGTTTTCTTTTTCTTTTCATTCTCATCTTTCTCAGACATCTCTATAGGTCTCATCGTTCGACTGCTATCGATGAAATTTAGCATATACATATTTTTTAGATTACTTAAGATTCCCTGAAAATTTTGGTACAATCGAATCAAAATAAAGGGGGAATAGAAGTCAGTATTCCATAAATATCTCTATATATCACATTTTTAAACAAATCTGTAAAGTAAATGTTACTTATTTAAAGCTTTCTGAAAAATATAGCCGTATAGGGTCAAAATGAAGGAAGTAAGAGGTCTTCACATAATGAACTCTTGTACAGATAATATTGTTCAATCGATTTCTGACCAAATTTAATATATCTCCTCCCTATATGTTTAAAGTTTATTATTTTGTGAAACGTTTCCAAAAATTTCAATTTAATCGGATTAAAAATAAAAAGGACATTTAATGATTCAGTAACATATTGTTGTTAGAATAATTCTCTTAGAAAAATAGACCTGTGTGAAGTTGGCCTCCCCACTTTTGAATTTTTAAATTTTTTCTTTTGCATTCGTTTGCACCTCGTTAGCACCTTTTGCACTTTTAATAATTTCGTTTGCACCCCCACCGTTTGGCCCCTAGAGCCAAAACAAATTTGGGGGCCAACTTTTAATTTTTTTTTTTTTTTTTTTTTTTTTCTTTTTTTTTTTAAAAAAATTTAAAAAACTTTTTGAAATTTGGCCCCCATTTTTGAATTTTTTAATTTTTTCTTTTGCATTCGTTTGTACCTCGTTAGCACCTTTTGCACTTTTAATATTTTCGTTTTCACCCCCACCGTTTGCCCCCCAGAGCCAAAACAAAATCGAGAGCCCCCCAGTTACAAAAAAAAAAAAAAACATTTTTCGCGGATCTACAAAAATTAGATGTTCGAAGGCTGGGGTATTAAACTCCAGCCATTATAGTAAATCTAAACGATTATTTTTCGTTTATTAGACTTTTCATGATTACATTTTGCCTCAACGCCGGGCCAGATTGGTGCAATCAGATCAATAGGCTTAGATCCGATACTGAGTGGGAATATTTTATACTTTGCCTAAATAGCATTTGTCATTCGATATAATGCCTAGGCAAAGTATATGTAATATTAATTGTTTCATACTTTGCCTAAAAACGCCAGGCATTCTATAGAATGCCTGCACTTCATACTTTGCCGGTAACACATATATTATGCAAATTATAATTTTTATTTGTTTTATATCATGGGTTTAGCTTTTTTATCCATCTGAAAATATTATTAATAATTTTTGATGAGTTTATTTTTTCACTGAATCACTTCTGAGGGTCAAAATTTGAGAGAGGATACTTTGGAGAACTGTATACAGAATATATTTGCATTTTTTCAATTTTATGACTCCATTCTGATCATATTATGTTCATAATTATAGAAAAATTAAATTGCATAAACTGCTTTTTAGTACAGTTAAAATTTCCTTAAATTTTCAAAAATAAAATCGTGAGATTTTGATATGGATATTATAATTAAATCATTTTTATTAATCAATTTCTTTAGGAAAAAAAAAATATATATATATATATTCAGATGAACATAATGAATTCTGTGGTGAATATCTGAATTATGATAGCAAGTTAATATGGTAACTCACCGGCAACACTTGTACAAGCGGAACCTACACCTTGTAAAGATCTGGCAATGAAGAGAGTATAGTAGTTAGTACCAACTGCAAAAACTGTAAACAAATACCATTTTAATGTTTTCTTGTTCCTTTTACATTTCAGTCTTTTTAAAGCACTAACTGATTCTTAAATACAGTGTAACCGAGCGTGTTTATATACAAATTACTTACTAACTGTAGATAGAAACATGATGACAAATCCACTAAACATGGGTATGCTATAGCCAATTCTGAAAATAGAGTAAATGATTAAAATTCTCTAAAAAGTCAGCAGTTTTTGTAATCTGGTAAAGTATAGAAATTGTAGAAATTTAAAATGGCAAAATTCTGAAGCCAACTTAATAAAGTGATAGACACAAATCTCACTTATTGGTAAGAGGTCCAATGAAAGGGTTAGTGATAGCCTGCACAACAGGTTTGGACGCAAACATCACACCAACTTCGACGTTCTCATTCAACAGTTGCATATGTCTTACTTCTTTTCTATTAATAATGGTGGTTTCTTCGACGGTGGTAGTGGTATCTAACTCTATAGGATACTTAGTAGGATAACCTGATTCCTGATTGCAGGAATTAGTTAGAGTAGTAGTTTCCATCGTTACCGTTGTAGTCTCTTCGTATAAAACCACGGTATCGTTGTGTTCGAGTCTGTGCAAGAAATCCGGAATAATGGGAACTGAAAAGAATCATTTATTTTTTCTTTAATCCCTTCCTAACAGAAGTAGGGAAAGGAATAAGGGTGCCAACGTGCAACGCTTACCTACTGTGCTGAGTAGCATGTTATCCAGGAGAAGGGCCACTGCTACAATTAATAAAATCAATCGGCGAGAACTACGAAACTGATCGAAGAATTTAGTGCAACAACTGCAGATGGAGGTTTCTTTTTGAGTCATCCTGGAATTCGTTGTTAAATGGATCTCTTCTGTAACGAGAAAAACCATAAAAGGTCGTTAATTTGTTAAGTTTAAACACACTTTTGACTAACATAAATATATAAATCTGAACATAATTTCGTAAGGAACTATAAATCTTTTAGATGTTAAGTTAGTAAAACTTACATTAACTCGTTATTCGAGACTTTTAACCGAACGTACGCTAGGTTAACTGCAATCGTGTAGGCGAATTTTTTTTGTTAGGATGGAAGGCTACAGGTGGCTGATGGAAGTTAAGACTTCCTGCCTTCGAATGGCAGTTTTCATCAGGCAGAGTGGTTCCTTTCCGGTCTGACGCTCTTCTCCCTCCGTTGGTTACCTCCCCATTCGGTTCACTTTTCTGCACAAAAGCCAAATTACTGGTTTGTTCCCCGATTCACAGCCTTCGGATTTATCTTACGCTTTATTATCGGAGCGTTGAGATCGACACAAAACAATAGTGTACAGTTAAAAAAAATTCCTTTATAAATATTTACAAAATACGCTTTTGAATAAATGTTAACCTTGTTTTACTTATTAACGTTCTGGTGATCACGAAAATTATTTTTATAAAAGATCCTACCGTGTTTACTTTATCATCCACGTTAAAGTTATAAAATCGATTGGATAATATCTAATAGCCGTTAACGCAATTTTATGGGATTAGGCAAATTTGTTCCAATGTTTTAATCCCATAAAATCGATTAGTGATCGCAGTGGCTAATCCGAAATATTTCGTGAGCGGCACCACGATTAACAGTATATCTTATAGCTTAACGGTTTAATTACAATTAGAATGATGAGGTAAGACAACTTCTGACCATCATTAATCGTCGGAAAAATAAAAATGGAGAGAAAAGTACTTTCGAATATGGTTGTTTAAAGCTATAGACTACCGGTATGATGTAGAGATGACGTATTAAAGTGAGAAAAGAAAAAATAATGACGTGACAACCATGATTAAAAAGGCAAGAAAGCAAAAAGCAAGTACACAATAATATAAAGATAAAAATTGTAATAGGCCTTCAGGTGGTTGGAAAGGGAAAAATGGATGAAGGATAATAACATAATTATTAGAAAGAAAGACATTGTGAAAATAATACAATAGGATCATTAGGGAATAGAAAATGAGCTGATCGATAGGTTGTTATTAAAAATAAAAAGTAGAGAAGTAGACAATACAAGTAGGTATTCTGTCACCTCTATCTCACTCTCGCTCTTGGCGAGAGTGAGATAGAGGTGACAGAATTCCTGGTTGTCGGGAGAAATACTAGGAATGCTGTAATACCATGGACAGAAATTTTAAAAGAAATCGAGAATATAAATTATATTATAAATAAAGTTGTTCTAGTAATCAGCCTGATAATTATTTTCTCGTTAAAATATTTAAAAAAAATTGTTTTGCCATCGTAATTAAATATCGAATAAACGGAAAATTTATAAAAATTACAGTAAAATAGTCAGATGCCGATAAATAAAGACTACGATTTAAAAATATATAAATTGTTAGATTTTTTCACTCAGAAAAAAGACAAAATATATATTTGTTTTCCTGTAGTAGGAATTGTGGTGGAAGAGAGGGAGTGGAAACAGAAATTTTATAAATACTTAACGCTTAAGAAGGTCAGTTTTAAAAAAAAGCATAAATTCAAGATAAACATAGTGGAGGGAATAAGGGCAAAGGGAAATTTTAATGAATTCCATTGACGGAAACGAGATATAAAGAAGTGATGGATGAAAGGAGCTGCACAGATATGTCAGAAGCCAGCGCTTCATCAAATGCTGATGGGGGCTTATCGTTCTTCCTGTTTAGTGGCTCTGATCCTGACAGCCTCGTGTCGATGATGGACGGCCAGCCGCCAATAAGGCAGTCGCTATGAGGCTCTGTCAATGCGCACCTCTAATTAAGTGGTTGGTATGCACCCGAATGGAATGCCAAAGAATCTCCTCCAACTTAAGACTTGTTAAACTTCTCTCTCTCCAAAATTGACGCTTCGACTTATTGCTAGATTACTTCCAATATGTCTCTTTTCTAAATGTTTAAAGTCGGCTTTTTTTCCTGTTTATCTTCTCTCTCTCCTATCGTTTAAAATTTCTCTGCTGGACATTAATTAAGATCAAAAATAAATTCGTCGGCTCTGTTAAAAGACGAAAAGGCTCTCTAAAGATATGTATGTAGCCGAATTTAATTTTCGCTTCCATTTTTTATAGTTATATTTTACTGGCGTTACGTAGCTTTAAAATATGCAAAAATTGGAGCGTAATAGTCCTCATCCGATATTTTTCACTCGAAAAATAAACTGCCAAAGTAATTTTTCTTATCTCGCTACGTTTTAAAGGAGCTTTTAAAATTAGGAAAAGATGAAATAAAATTTTTTCTCCAGTTTAAACCGGTTAATCGATAATAATTAGGTTCCCGAAAGAAGAATAGAAAGGAGCCTTTTAGCCATTTTCTCTCGCGACTTTTTAAGTTGTTTTCGTCAAACTGTCCGGATTATAAAGCAGCGGGTTTCTTAAGCGTTAGGTGATACTCTACTCGACATATTTCTGGCAGAGTTATAAATAAGAAGTAATGGTTTTCGGATCAAACACTAAATCTAGAATGCCAACTTATTTATTGACCAAACCCGCTGTTTTTAACTTTACTCGGGTAACGCGACTCCTCCGGAAGCGAAAATTTACTACAAAGAATTTTATTCCGAGAAATTCTGTGGACGTTAAAGAAAAAGACGTTACCGTTCGAGAAAACAAGATAAAAACTCACGAAGGAAAGTCCCTTTTTTAACCAGCGTGACTAACGAAGCAGTAATGATTACACCGAGCGTGACATCTCACGAAGGAAGGATGACAAATTGGTGGAGAAGGTGGTGGCTGATAAGAGACGTCTCGGTCGTTATTAAACGCACGTTCTTCCAGCCGAGAGATGGAGAGTTCCTGAAATACTTGGCCTCACTTTAGTGCTCAGCGACTCTCTTACTGCATTACTGTCTAATGACTCTAAGCTGATCCGATACCAATTACAATAACCTTCGTCAGCCTTTACTCCGCATTACAGTCGTTATTAAATGATGGAGCCGTGGCGTAAAGCGGCCACTACCTTCTTAACACTCTATTAATACTTGGCACCTCTTTAGAAATTAACTTTTATTATTTTTGGACGTAGCGCGGCGCACGCGT
The DNA here is from genome assembly GCA_000484575.1 of Olivierus martensii. Lineage (NCBI taxonomy): Eukaryota > Metazoa > Arthropoda > Arachnida > Scorpiones > Buthidae > Olivierus > Olivierus martensii. Next base: position 83,796 of record AYEL01049033.1, on the reverse strand, counting down.
GACGCTTAGCTTCCACCATATTATTATCGAATGATTTAGCGATTTATTCCGTCGCGTGGCGCAAACACTTCCAGGGTGACTTAATTTTTCCTTTTTTCTAAGAAAGTTATAAAACGACGAGAAAAGTGTCTTCATTTTTAGCGCGTTAGGGCCATAATTATTTAAAAACTGACGCGCTAGAAGCGTACGCTTAGCATTCTTCCGTTAAACGAGATTGTGGAAGACGGAAAGTGCCGTTAATTACGGAACTATTGTAAATAACACTAGATATTTATACGCATAAAAAATGAGCTCGGTTAAAAAACGGCTCCAAGTTTCTTTGTTGATAATGCACTTTTGATTTTAACGAATTTTGTCTTGGCTTTTACGTCCGGCGAGTATCTTTCGTCGTCGTCGCTCTCCATTTAAAACTTTAGCAGTTTTATAGAGTTTTTAAAAATTCCAAAATCTCAAAAATAAACCGAGATCCCTCTCATTTTTATGTCGCCAAAGCCAACCGTAAAAAGGCATTTTTTTCGATAGAGAAATTGTTAAATGGCTCCTACTCCAAACTGGCCTAGATGGATAGATAAATCTTCCAAATATAGTCTTCCACGGTTTAAAACCTTCCAAAATTTGATTAAAAGCGCAATTTTGAGAAGTAAAATTACACGGTGGTATTTTAGGCCAATTTTTAATGGAGTTCGAAAACTGAAACGTTCTACCGACCTAAGCGAATTTTTTCCTACGTAACAGTTACAAAACTAGTTATATTTTTTAAATGTCAAATATTCTGCATTCGGTGTGACTTCTACCGAATTTTAACTAATTATATGCGAATATCGATCCAAAATTTGTAATATTACGCATTGATATTCAAGAGAACTGTCACCGAGTGAATAGAAATGCAAAATAAACGAAGGTGGCCAAATAATGGATGGCCACGTCACATGACACGACTTCTTGATTCGATCTGTTGAACGTAATGGGCCACCCATTGAAAACCGTTCGTCCACTTTCAGCCACATCCTGTTCACATTTTTAACAATGTTCACCCTTAACGAGACCTGCAGCGCACACACACTAATGACGTTCCGCTTCTTCACTCTCTCTCTCTCTTTCCTAAAGGAAATATAAATTTTGTTAGAAAAACATTTAGAAGTAAAATGTTTCAAATGGGAAAAGTTTGGATGATCCTGATAAAAAATCTATATTTATTCTTATTTTTCTAACTGCCCATTCGAATTTTACTTTCTAATTTAATCTACTTTTGGATTTTTCTTTACCGACCAACTAAAACGGAAATTGACCGTTAGGACCACTCCAAAATTTCAATTTTAACTACGTATTAAACTTTATCACTCCGTTCTTATAACTTATATTGATGGAATACTCGGACAGACACGCGAACGAACGGTGCATTTGCCGATGCTTTCTAAATGTAGATAATGGCTATACTTTTCTTCTTGGATATTGGCGATGTGGTTGTTGTGACTAGACTCTTCCAATCAAAAAGTGACACGTGCCTCTGACAGTTTGATTGTCGTGTGCATTGTCGTCTTGGCTCTGCCCGCACAACTGTAGGAAAAATGATAGCTCCTCTTTTCATTTTATTGACTCCTTTATCACATCTTTCATCCGCTTCTCCTTCCAATTAAATAACGCAAATTAATACCACATTAGCATCGAATTAATAAAGAAAATCTAATATACGCTGCCTTATTATTAATAATACTATATTAACTTCTCAGCGTGTATTTATAGAATAGAATTCCCCATTTATACTGGTCGATGGTTTCGTGGGTGTTTCTGGCTGCGAGTTAGATGGAAGTGGCCATTTTACAAAAATGATAGATTTTTCGAATAAAAATGCCCTTTTGTATATGTATAGCGAAACTGACAGAAAAGCTGATCACAAAAAGATTTAGCGAAAGGTCAGTGGACAAGGTCAATCATAATTAGCCTTCTATGGAGGAAGTTCTTTGTCGGAGATGAGATCCGGATGAATGCTTCTCGAACAATTTATCGATTTGGTACTACTTTAGTCATGAGATGCAATCTTCAAAATAATCAAAAATTCGTCTTAAATGAGGGTTTTTTTTTCTTTTTTAAAATCTGATCACAATAGCGTTTCGGCAGAAACTGCGTTTGTGAAGCCGCCTTGGAACCCGCTTATTACTACTATAACTTTAAAGACGATGATGATCAGCGTAGGCGAATACGAGCGTATACTTTGATCAATCTTTTTCTAAATTTTAGAACTGAAAATTTAGTTCCGTAACTTTTTATTTGAAGAAACTATACAGTCAGTTGTATAACTTCTAGAACTGTAACTTGGTGTAAATTCTATAATTTATCTTCGACCTTTTAATGTACAAAAGACATACGCTGTATAGTTGTATCCCGTATTTACAAAACAATTTTATACGTATGGTTTCAGTTTTTTATTAATTAAAAAAGATCTATGAAGACGAGAAATCCTCACTTCTAGATTTCCGCCAGTTACTAACTTCTGAACCGTCTATCATCGTTTTCCTTACTACTACAGTAAACTCCCATATAGCGCGGTCTCCTACAAAGCGAATTCGTATAACGCGAGGGAAAAAATTGCGATTAGTACTCATACAACGCTATAAATAGTCCCGTATAACGCGTAGGATAAATTTTTTTAACACTTACTTATAATATCCGTCAATTGTCATAAAAACCAAACGACGTTTACTTCGTTTCCATGACAACTTTAAGAAATTTTCCGTCGGGTTATACGAATCCGCGTTTTCGGACTCCGCGTTATATTGGGTTTACTTGTATATAATATTTTTTAAAAATTTAGTTACCTGCAATCTGTTTTTTATTTTTCCTTTATTAAAAGAAACCTTCTTTAAAACAAGTTAATTAACACTCTGCATATAATAAAATCGTATTCGAAACTAACGCATATCTCGTTAGCAATACGCGATCGGTGCTGGAATGCGGAGACAAGTTTAAATTTGCATAAAATCGTTTGATAATGCGTGACTCGTATAACGCGGAACACATCCCTCGCCTTGTACGGGATCCACAGTATATCTTGGCTCTACGGATCAACAGACCATTGGTGATGAACTGCTTTTAGAGTTGAAAAGAATTAAAAATAAAATTGCCTAAATTTGTTATACGTTATTTATAAACTAAGTGAAATTTTCATAACGCTGTTATAATAGTTTGGCCAAATTAACCGGAGGAAAACAGCCTGGTAAATTTTCAATGTGTTCAGTTTTTCACTGGTTGCATATAACCTCTAGGGATCTATGTTCCACACCAACTTTTAACCAATTTTTATAAATGTAGTTTAAAAATAACTTATCTCTTCTAGATATTTCGAGTCTGTTCGGCGTCAGATAGCGTTATATCTAGATTGGAATTTATATTCATTTCTTAGGTTGTCTAAAGTAATAAAGAAACTTTTTGAGAAAATTTCCAAAATCTAAACTGGGAGAGCTGCGTATAATAAAAGTTTATCAACAAAATATTGTAGGTGGTAATCATGGTTTGACCAATTTCTAGCTGTTTATCCTAATATTTCGAGTACATAAAATGATAATGTAGGTGCACAAGATTTATATGTATTTTAGACATGTTTTGGCAGAAAGATTTATCTTCGTGTAAGCGACGTTGATTTATTAAGTGATTATAATACGCGACTGGACCAAGATGGCGGCTTATCCGATCCGTTTCTAATCATTTTCTGACAGTAAAAAATGAATCGAACCTTTAGCCGCGAGTTAAGGTCGAGTTAGAATTGTAAAGGAAGAAAAATTCATATAAATTAGATGGCGAGTAAGAATGATAAAAGTGAACTGTATCTTTAAAATAAAATCTGGTATTAGCCAGCAGCTTAAGAATCAAACTTATACAGTAGCAAAGATTCAAATCTCAAATGGTCATATGACTTGCAATTTTAATTAACTTTCGTTTGGATATTTTTATCGCTTTGTCCATATATGCGCTTCAGTATAACTGAAAGAAGAAAGTAAACTTTCGTGAAATTTAACTATGAGATTAAGATTAATGCGGAACCGAGTCAAAGTTGACGATAAAACAAAATGATTTATTGTAGGTCTGCCTGTAAATTAGCTAGACCAACTAGGCCGTACAGAAGTGATCCTTGATATATATAGTCTATACAGGGTGTTCCAGAAGTGGACGAACAAACGAAGTGAGGTGATGGAAGAGTTCATCACTTACTCCATTTGGTCGTCCATTTTTATGATTCCCAATTTTTTTTTTAAGTGTTTAGAAAACCATTTTTTTATTTGACATAAAATAACAGAGTACATAAAAATGCTTTTAATAAAAAGTTACACTCTTTAGGATCATATTTAAAATTAAAAAATCAATCAAACGATCATATTTTTTTATAAATAAATAATTTTAGTTGTTACACGGCGATTTCGGGGGGAAAAACAAATTTTGAAATAACTTTGAAGTCATCAATAATTGGATAATCATATATGTATACATGATTATTTTGATGGGAAATGATCTCTCTCATCACCTCACTTCGTTTGATCGTCCATTTCTAGGATACTCTGTATACACAATATATAGGTTTGAACTATAGACTACAGCGAAAGTAGATGCAGATAGAAAATGCTATCGAGTCAGATTTTAAAAAATAGATACATTAAAGAGATTTCAGAGATAATCCTTTATAGAATGTGATACAGAAGATGCGATATAAGAATGCTAAAGATGTGGATGGTGATGTTTTATGAATTTTTTCCAACCGGAATATCTCATTAAAGGATATACAGTAATTTAATCAATAAAAGGCATTTAATTCGGTTCATGATTACCATTTAAAAATTCTATTTTATTTTTATTCAGTTGTCACCTCGGTTATAAAGCTTAACTAAATTATCCTGTTTAGCATATTTTCTGTTGTAATTAAAGGCGCAGCCAGGTAATCGTATATCATCGTCTAGCCGTATGTCCTCCTCATAATTTTTCACTCGGCCGATAGATTTTTATGAAATTCATAGGGTGATAATGCCATTAAACACGATCTCGACTCTACCTGTTTTAATCCCCTATCTTCAGTCGTTTAGGAATGATATAAGGAAAGGAGAACGGATTAAGTTCCAAAACTTCTTGTAATTTTTTATAATTATACAGTTTAATGTCTTTTAGTATAGAATAAGCTGTGTGGCTTCGTAATAAAGTCTACAGTACGCATTCTTGAAAATAATTATTACAACCCACAGATTAGTTGATACAGATGGGACACTTCGCTTATTCGAAGGTGCTGCCACTATTGGCAGTACCTGGCGTAACTCATTTCACCTTTGTTGTAGTGGAAGGCCGGTTATTATTGTTTCTACGAATCTTGTGGCAGTTTTATTACAAAAAAACTTTTATAATTAAAACATCATTTTTATTAATAGTTGAGTTCATTTCAAGTACTCTCCGTAGAGGCGCTTCGTTCGTTTCTTGTATACAATAGAGTCTATGAGAGTGTCCTACTGTCTCAACTAATCTGTGATTACAACCATTAATGCAAACTTTTCCGTTAGACGAAATTATACCATTATCCATAAATAACACGGATATATTATATTTTATATACAAAGAACTCCCATACAATGCGGAGGATACGTTCCGCGTTATAGGAAATCGCGTAATAGGAGGCACGCATTATCAAAACGATTTTATGCAAATTTAAACTTGTCTCCGAATTTCAGCACCGATCGCGTATTGCTAACGAGATCGCGTTAGTTTCGAATACGATTTTATTGTATGCAGAGTGTTAATTAACTTTTTAAAAGAAATTATCTTTTAATAAAGGAAAAAATAAAAACAGAATACAGATAATTAAATTTAAAAAATATATTATATACATATAGACCCAATATAACGCGGAGTCCGAAAGCGCGGATTCGTATAACCCGACGGAAAATTTGTTAAAGTTGTCATGGAAACGAAGTAAACATCGTTTGGTTTTTATGACAATCAACGGATATTATAAGTAAGTGTTAAAAAAATTTATCCTACGCATTATACGGGACTATTTATAGCGTTGTTTGAGTACTAATCGCAATTTTTTCGTCGCGTTATACGAATTCGCTTTATAGGAGAGTCCGTCATACGGTAATTTACTGTATTATGCCAGTTATCGAAATTAGTGAGTTATGATGCGAGATGTCCAGTCAAATTTAAGATGATAATCCTATCTCGCTGGGTTGGTCGCTGGTAATGAGTAATTTAGTGCTTATAAAATAATTTAAATGTTACTAGACTGCCGCTTTGGTGATGCTAAATTACTGATTTTTGTATTGAACTGTAGTATCGTGTACATCTTTAGAATTTTTCTACTGGGTATTTGGTGGGTTTTTAATTTGGTTGTCAAAGTGAGATATGGTGCTCCTTGTTAAAAACCAGTTAACGCTCTTACCTCGGATGATAATTAGGATAATAAAGTGCAGTACGGTCTTCTCCATTCGTTATAGCGACAGTTATATTTATTATCCATTTCCTCTCTTTTTTTTTGGTTTCAATCAACAGATGCCTTTGACGGTCCCGGGGTGATCGACCAAAATTTGATGGCGTTATTCAGGTGGGGAAGCCAACGTCACGCATCACTACTTCACTGTCACGCTCCAAATGTCACCTGATCTACAACGAATCAATATTGACGATGGACGAGAGGAGAAATCCGAGGACTTTAACAGTATGCTGATTAGAATTTGCCATTAAGAACTTGTTTGATCATATTAGTAATAAACGTCGGAACGGTTTGTATCTCGACAGAAATTTTTGTTCTTTACAGTGTTACCACCAAGAATTACCGATGGCTTTCGATGAGCGTACATATGTTAGGCACCTTTCATCTTGTGTCGATGGTACTTAACATAAATTAGCTTATTCTTTCGCAGCCTTATGCTAGCCATATATGTGTTCTTTATATCTTGGTTTATTTGTAGAATGCGGATAATTTTATGCATTTAAACCGGAGTACTTCTGGAGAGTAAGCATCTACAGAACAAATAGTCTTCCGAGTGTGATTTAATATTGCCATAAATGAGAAACTGTTATTGATAGGAAAAAACGATATTGGAATGTATGATGCCAAGATTATTTACAAATTTGGCACGAACTGTACAAATGATGGCGTTGGATGATGCCAGGAATAGCTCTATATTAATAAGAGCCACCGATGCACACTTTATAGAAAACATTCTGGAAAGGTATTTACACCAACTTCCAGCGCTCACTCGGAATAATACCCCGGAATCTAATGAATTAAGCATACTCCGAAGCTGCAGTTGTTCAGCGCTGCTAAGAAAACCCAAATATCGAGAAAGCAGACAATAAATCAAATCGTCTCCAAGGTACGCTAGAGCAGCGAGAATGTTATTCCACCCGGAAATACATTCTGCACATTTTTTTCTCCTAAATCGCAACTGTAGAAAGAGATGGAGAAACTTCTGCTAATTTATGAAAGTACTCCAGGATGCAAATTAATATTTTCGAATGTGGTCCGTCTTTAATCGGTGAAGTGAATCTCTGATTAGTTGAGAATCATCCGACACTTCCATCCCGTTTTTTAATTCGTGGATTGAAATTATAATTCTCTTTATCTGCTAAGTCTCATTATCTTGCATGAAGTCACACAACCGTCAATTTAGCGAATAATCTCCTTCATTGATTTTCGCCGCGTCAATAATTATTATCTGACGTTAATCTACCTAATTATCACCTAACCTCTACTAAGTAAGTTGGTTATTACCTTCGAATTAATTCAAACAATTCATTTTTGTTTTTCATTTCTAATTTAGTTTACTTGTAAAAGTTAGACGAGCTCCAAACTTAGTTGTAATAGGAATTAAAAATCCTTCAGTAATTTATCTGTACTAGTCAAGAATTGAGATAGCTAGTATTTCTAACAAAATCAGTTTATAAGTTATCGTATTGGAAATTCCTTAGATAATTTTTGATTTAATCCACATTTTTTGACATCGATAACGATAATGCGGTTTATCCTACGATTGACGATATTTTTTACCAATTATATTATCGTATATACAATATTTATCAACAATCTCGATTGATAACAGTAGAAAACACATACCACACATTATGATATCTGAAAATAACATGACGGGATTGAAAATTTGAGAGATCAGTGAAAATATATGTTGCGCTTTTTGTTTAGAGCCCGTGCTATATAAGCCGAGCGAATTAGGATTACCGCCTAGCTGGACATTGATGGATCTATAGCACCCGTTTTTCTACCTGGTCTTCTCGAAAATATAATACATTATGAGGTGAAAACATCGTTTTATTTCTTCAGAGTTTCAAACTTGGTTCATCGATGATACTCGAACATGTTGCCTGGTTGTTAAGGTCATTTATTTCGCCTTATCCGTGACCGGTTAGAGATTTTCACCGGCCATGGATCCCTTTAAACAATTTTCACATCGCATAATCACAGATAACCAAAGCAACGAAGAGAAATAGTTTTACTAAACCAGCAGTCATCGAAATTTTATAATCGCATATCTCTTTATCGGTAAAGAAAAATCGCACGCATCTCATACAATTAAATAAATTATCATCGACAAAACACCTCATATTCCCGAAAATTTGTTATTGTCCTACTAATAGATGATTTTGATGGTTTAGTACAGAGGAGAGTCAAAATCGTCTCTTCTAAAATGGGTAGTCAATAGAACAGCGGCCATTTTGATAATATTTCGATTGTTTTTTAAAGTTACCGATGTTTGGTAATAGTTTTGAATGGGACATACATATGTACTAAACATATTTTATTGATATCAGTGTAAGAACTCCTTAAAATGATATACTACAGTGTTACATGACGAAAATAAAAAATGAGTAGCGTAAATCACCATAGAATGGCTCACCATAGAAAAAAAAGAAAAAACTAATAAGATCGTGTAAGGACATACCTCGATTGATACTGGACAAAATACCGACATTATCCTTAATAACTCTTAGTTTTTTAAATGACAGAAGTTCTAAGACATATTCAATATTTTATGTTTTACCTAAACTACATATAAATAAATAAATATATTATATTTATATAATTAGACAATTAGCATCTATTAATTTAAATGCATTAATAATTATTTTTCATAATTTTTTCCTACAACTTTATAGCGAAAATCAAAAAAGTTCAGATAAAATTATCTGATGGTCTTATAGATTTGTATGGTGTTTAAATTTCTTTCCAGTTTTATTTTGTCATTAGCAACTATATTTCCTTAAATACACAGGAAAAATAATGTATCATTAACATATCTGCTAATATAATTGTACAGTTTTTATATAGTTTAAACAACATTTTGACGTACAATTACTAGGCCTATAACTATTATTACTTTCATATCTGTATTCTATGTAAACCATCTTCTGTGTATTTGTGCGTTCTAGTGTGTTTACTTCCATTCCATCTAGCTTGTTATTTGGCAGTGTATTTATCTTGCGTGTATATTCTCTGTATTAACATCTGCTAATGCGCTTTTTGGTGAATGGAACTCTTCTGTAGTGTGTTTTGTGCTTTTATTTTGTTTAACTGTTTCTGATTTAAGATCGCGTGCTTTATCGGAGCCCATTCACGGTGTTTTAAATACCAGAAGGTTATATATATTTGTTCCCGTTTCCTTAGGTGGAAGGGGAGACGAACGGGGATTGACCACCCTTTACCTTATGAAAGAGTCGTTGTCGTATCTCCAACAGCGAAGGAGGTGATTAACCGGAATGTTCACGCTTCTGCGAGAATATATAATGCCGGATTACCGCGTTGTGTCATTGTTTGTGTCGCAATATTACTTATCTAAAGACATCTATTCTGGTTTGATGGCGAGATGTCCAGCCAAGTCATCTACCAATATTCTTTGTCGACCGGATTCGATAATAATGTGTCGTTTGAACAGCAGTTAAACTAAGTCTCGGTTTTAAGAAGGTGTTTGTTTAGAGAAAAAATTATCCTCCTTTCAGCCCCTCACTCGACAAAAGGTTGGTCGGCGTGTGATAATAACGGGATTAGCCAGAATAGCTATTCTGTTATTCGCTCTTTTATGATTTGATAATCCCTCGGCCTTTCCTCTTCCTTTTATGTCACTTCTTGCCTACGTAATTTTCTACTTGTAAATTTACCTATATTTTATACAGGAAACAATTTATTCGCGCTACTTTTCCGAATAAGGCCGTGTCCCACGTACAAGCGACGCGACGCTGTACGATGCGACGCTACGCTATGAGCGGCAGTCTCTCCCACGAGAAGCACTTCTGTATTGTCTATAATGAAATATCGTCCCACTATTTATCTACTAAATGATGATTATGATAATTTCTATCTCTCATTTTCCGTAAATACAGGTTTTTTTTATAAATTTCTCTTATTGGAACCTCTGAATCGAACTCGGTAGTTATGATAATTCGTCTCTGTCGCTTCAAAAACAGCACTCTGTCGTTTCAGCTACAGCAGGCGATGCTACGCGGCGCTACGATATACTGTACAGGTGGGACGTGTCGAGGTTATGTCTTTTGGTTTGTTTTGTTTGTATCGTAGAGCATCGCGTCGCTTGCACGTGAGATACGGCCTAAGCGCAGGTAAAGTACTCTTTTGGTAGCGCCTCCTTTCGCGGCGCGGCCGACCACACCCACTAATAAACAGACGCGTAAAGTTATCATTTTTATCAAAATTTAATTAAGATTTATAAGGTTCTAAAGATATCGAATAATTAACTAGTCATGCCCAGCGATCAAACAATGGCATTTATATCGAAAAATCTTAAATTTATGTAGAATTCTTACATTTATTCCATATAAATAGATGCAAAAGAATATAATTTCACGAAAAATACAATATTACCATTATCCGAAAATCCGGATACAAGAATAAAACCGTGAATACCTAACTACGTTTAAATTTAAGAATTCTCCAAAAATCTGTTAGTAACACATTTATAAATTGTTTAAAAAACGAAAATGATGATTTTTTTACTAAATCTACATGGTTACAGCCCCTAATTCTAGCTATTTAATATTAGAAAAAATGAAAGTTTTCTAACAAAAACCACCGGTTGGTAGCCAACGCGTTTCAGGCCGTTTCTCACGCGCAAACGACGCGATTCTGTAAGATGCGACACTACAAACGCGATGCTTTGATATGATACGTTATCCCAAGAGAAACGTTTCTTTAGCATCTTTAATGAAAAATCGTTCCATTATTTATCCACTAAATGCCGATTATGATAATTTTTATCTCTCGTATCGCATAATACAGACTTGTTTTTTAATTTCACTTATTAGAACCTCTGAATCGAACTCTGTAGCCATGAGAATTTGTCCGCTTCAAAAAACAAACTAGTTTGTATTTCACATACAGTGGGCGGCAGCAGACGATGCTACGCGACACTACGATATACACGTGGAACACGTCGAGGTTATGTCTATTAATTTGTTTTCTATCGCTCGTAGTATCGCGTCGCGTCGCTTGCAGGTGGGACACGGCCTTAAGCTTACGTTGGTGAAATTATCTCGCCTTATATAAGTTTTAATAAAACTTTTTGTATAATTCGGTCATTTATACTGAATCAGAACTGATTGAAAGTATTCGTATGGAAAAAAATTATCGATACGGAAATTTCTTATGTTATATAAACTAAATGCTAACTATATAAAATCATTCCCGCTCTTACTATTTGAACGGCACGGATCACCAAAAGTATAGTATTTACTAAACCAGAGAATGATGTGAAACTCATCAAGTAAATTCAAACCAATAAATAAGTCTTTTTTGCTTCTCAGGCTAAGTCTTTAGAAAGTTTTTTCGTCGCATCGATATCGAAATAAGTTCTAAAAAGTGAAATTTTGGTATCTTTGTATAAGTGGGCACGTCTCGCTCGGTTGCCTTCAGTTTTTTAAAAGTAGAGCCGTAGGAAATTTTTTATACCTTATATAATTTTTAATTAAAAAAATTTATGAAATAGTTTTTAACAAAGCAATTAACGTTTCACCTTTCCTTTATCGTTAATAATAATATTTTTTTTAACTTAATTGGATATTGCTTCATAAACTCTTGGCCACTGTTAGCATGAAACCGGAATATCACCGAGTTATAAAATTAAGAAGAAAAATAAAGTGAGCGCGGTTTATTACCGGCTCCCACCGCCTATTATTCTGGTTTAATAGTTAAATGTAAAAACATTAATAGAAGTGTTAATAGCCTGTTTTTGGAAACTGAGATTAAAAAGTAGACCAAGCGCCGTGGCTATACGTACCATATTATGAATTGACAGAACTAAACTTCAGAGACAAGGTAGTGTTAGTTAATGTTAGGATATGAAACATTCTATTCTAACTAAATCAACTTGGCAATAAAATAAAGACTGTATAGATTTAACTATTAGTATCTTATTTTTCTGTAAATATTGTTACAAATATGAAGTTTATATAGATAAATGGAAAGAAGGTAATGGGTTTCTTATTGAAGTGAAAATATGGTAAATCGACCAGAGAGATGTAAGGCGAAGAATGTAAGATGTGTACAGTGTAATGTTGGTGAAAACTTCACCGAACTACATGAGGATATTACAGGAATAGATTAATAGATATATTAAATAAGATTCAAAAGCTTTTGAATTATATTTAGTATATCAATGCATAGAGAATAATTTTAAAAGAATTGAAAATAACTGAATATTTTACACAAATTTCAGTAAGATTCTACTTTGACTGCCTCGTGTTTTGGTGGTGCCGCCAACGTATATTAAATGATAATATTGGATAATCGTATTATCATATAATATGCATTATATGATAATATAGTGAAGTAGATGTTAATAAGCATTCACACGCATATTAACATCTACTTTATCGAGCACGAAAAAAGCGACTGGCATTAAGGCACGGTATAACGCGACTATTATTCATAGACGCGTCGCACTAGGGTGAGACGCGAAAACTCCAGGCAGTCAAAGTAGAATCCTACCCATATTTCATTCGATGATGGCACCTATCTAATATATTTTTAAATGTTCATAAAAATGGAATTTGAATGCACACCGAGGGTATTTTGCATTAATAGTCCTTAATATTTATTTATTAAGCATTTTTTAGGATGGCAAATCATCAAAACATGATCAACTGTTAGAAATGACATTAAAGCAAACTAGTGTTAAAGTATTAGTAAATAGGATAAAAATTTTAAATGAAAAATATCGTATTCTATGGAAAATGATGCCGAATTGTAAAAACTTGAAAGCATGGAAACATTAATATAAATAACTTCTGATAGTCGACACGGCTCATTTTATAATTCTTCATATCGTTAACGCCACATCAAAATTCGATTTTCTTGCGATAAAAAAAAGACAAAAATCAAATTATCCGATATAAAAATATATATAAAAAGTTTTATCATCCCCAAGGCTGTTAAAAAATGCAATTTATCCATCCAGCCTGATTAATTAATAATTGATTGATGAATTTTAAACACCTTTAATTGCCAATAAATCCATTAAACACCTATTAAGTAATGCTATTAACGTCGACGCATTTTTTAATCTCTGGAAGTCCGGATAAATAATTTTCAGACTAGATGCGAATTTAACCTTTCACCTACAATAACCTCCGTCGCAGCCAGTTTGCAATTCATACTTTAATAAAAGATATATTAAAGAGAGAAACGCGCCGGGATAGGAAGGAAAAAAAAGCGCTGCCATATCACACCTACCTGTTACGCATCAGTTTTTCAACCAAGACACCGAGACGTGTGATTCATCGCTGGGCTTCGAAGGACGAATACAGACGAATGTCAGGTCCTATTAAATGCCCGACCAAAACTGAGTCGGATGAGAAAAATCTTCCAGTATCTCCTCCGGATGACGTCCATCTATAGGAGTAACCCAACCGCTGACGTCACTCGCCCAATAACGAATTGAGATTTCAGTCAGTCGGCGGGAACGACGCTAAGTCCTTTTTTTTTGAATTTTCCGTATCCTTTCTTCTGATAGGTCGATAGGTTAAGCCATGTGTGATGATTTATTCTAGCTCTCGGCGGAAATTGTCTTTTTTCTGTGACGACATCGACTCGTCACTTTCCCAGGCGAATAACGTAAATTTTATCTTCACTGACAGCATCCAATAAACGGTTTACTTTTATTATTCGATTCGCCCGATTATTAAAATAATATAAAATCAAATATTATTATTTTTTAAATTAATTACATTTTCAAAATTTGCAGACGATAAAAGTATTGTGTACGAAAACAATCGACAGATGGCGACTGTAGTAGTTATTTGCTATTTTTGATTTACAGCAGTTTGATTTTTCTACGTCGGATAAATTTTTGCAAAAAATTTCACCTCGATCAGTCGTGATTAATGGTATCAAAAATTTCTGACTGTGCCGGTATATATTTGATCTTACATTAAAAAAATTAAAAGTTATATTACAAAATTACACCAGAATTGAGAAATTTATGAAATTTTGTATTAATATTTCGACTTTTTAAGAATTTTGAATGCTTCATAAAAGCCCATTAAACTGAAATTAAAAGTATTTTCATTAATTTTAACCCCGTAATGTTTCTCTAATTAATTATATAACACTATTTCCAGCTGACATCATAATTAAAGAATTTGAGAAGAATGTAATTGACTGACTTCAGTTAAAGGAATCTTAATATGTAGAAGGTGAGCGAATTACTTTAAATTTTTTACAGATTAATGGTTACATTAATGATTTAAAGTTAAATATAATTGCGTTCAGTATTCTTATATATGTTATGATAGAGACGGATTATGATTTAAAAGTAATGCTTTTATTTTTTAAATGCCATTTGATAAGTATTTTAAGCTTAAAATTAAATCTTAAGTAATATCTAATTAAAACTTGAAGATTCTCCAGAAGTTAATTGTGATTATATTTATTAAGCCCAAAAAAGCAATTATAGTTAAATCTCGGTTCACGAACGCCTCGGATCATGAAGAATTCTGTTTACAAACAAATTTTCCGAACACAAAGCACCTCGGATGATGTACTGTTTCCCGAATTACGAACATGCAAGCTATAAACATCGCGGAGTGATAAGCTGGAAGTATCAGGCAATATTCCTAGAAGAATGAGGGTCTGAAGCAGAGTCGAGTGGTGTCAAGAGACAGAAAAAAGAAAATGAATCCTCTTCCAACCAATAACATTTCACTTTTCACTATCTTCCACTTATGCCGTCAACTCTCTTCCATACAAGTACGATAAAACTAAATTAAGTTTTCGTCTATATTTGATTTGCTTAGTGTTGTGTTTATCTTTTTTGTGATAGATAATGGTCTCCATAAGAACTTGTGCACAAAATACTGTTGTAAAAATTTTAATAAGCAATCATCTTGGATCCAGAAACGGATTAATCCATTTTTACATTAATTCCTTTGGAGAAAATAGTTCGATTTACGAACGACTTTCAGGAACTAATTAAGTTCGTGAACCGAGATTTGACTTTACTTTTCTTTTTCGGATTGCTTAATTAAAAAATATGTGCATCGTTAAATATTTAAAATATTCAGATAATTATTTTCCCATTATCGTTCGATACACAATAAAAAAATTTAATTAAGTATCAGTGATAAGCTGTATCTTGCTGAAAAAAGCAAATAATATTTTCCAGGAAAGATTTGTTTTAAAAACATTTTATGTAACAAATCCACCTGTCATATTCTGAGTTTTAAGAAAAAATATTTCTTAGCAGCTTATTGTAAAATATTAGTTTTAAAATTATATTTCCGAGAGTTAATTTATACGTAAATTATAGTGGTGTTATTTTATTTGCGTAGTATATAAACATTATATGAGCGGTCTCGACACTAAAACGAATTAAAAACTGTTGTTTTATCTTTACTGCTAGATTTTACGACCTAAAATCTCAATCTTTAAGGCAGTAGATACGTATGTTCAGCATTTAGGACTTTTATAGTTGATATCAAAAACTATTTAACTTGGTGAAGATACATTATATGCCAGGGATGGCCAAACTTCATGTCACTACGAGCCACATAGGAAAATCTCAAATACTCGAGATCACATTTTCTATCTGGATCAATGAGAACAGCATCAGTTTTTCGGGTGATCTTAATAATGATTTAAAAAATTGTTTATTTCAGATACATACTATTTTTTACAATAGATAAAAAAATAATATATCTGTAATTTGTTTAACTTAAATATTTTTTTTTCATATTTACTATTGACTTTCATGGTATGGAGCCACATTGAAGAGCCGCAGTTTGGCCACCTCTGTTATATGCAATTAATTTTATTAAAAGATACTCTTACTGTATTTAATTGTTACCTTGATTTAAATTCTCGTGTATGGCGTATGGTATGCGTTCCTTTTGTCAAAAATTATGTTAAAGTGGCATCATAACAATGCTTTGTCATGAAATGCAGCGTAATTTTGACGTCATTTTTGATCAAAGCAATGTACGCCATACGCTATATATCAAAACTTTATGAGAACTTTAGAAATGCTGATAGAATGCTTTGTCTCTAACGTAACTTGCCTGTTAATAACTACGTATTTATTATGCAAACTACATGTATTTGGATGGAGAAGCATATTTTCTAAGTGCCAAAACTCTTTCAAATGAAACTCAAGCAATTTTAATGAATTCAGATTAAAATATTGACGGGAAACATGTTTTTCGTAGAAAAGAAAGAAAATTTTTTCATAAGATTTTAACGTTACAAAAATATTTTTCGGACTAAATAGCTACTCAAATTTGGTATGAATCTCACTAGTAAATCTTGGCAAAAACGAATCCCGATAAAGTTTGGATATTCCCAATTAACCTTAGTCGGGAAATGAATTACGCCGTATAACTGATTCTCCGCAAAATACTCAGGATAAAACGGAATTATGGATCATATACATTTAATATTAAAAAAGTAAGTAAATTACATACACACATGAATTCAAATGTTTTATTTATTGAAAAAAGAAACAAGAAATTGGTTTATTTGCAACAAGAAATTATGGCAATATTTGTAATTTTAATTTGATTTTAATTTTGATGGTCAATTATTTAAAATATAATAAAAAATGATTTACTACACCTACTACAGACCTACTATATATCATTTAATCTCATATATCTACTTAGTAAGCATTATAGTATCTCATCTAATTACAAGCCATATTTTGATGATGTAATATTAAATTTCTAATTCTCTGCTTTTGAAATTCTTCTGAGTGTTTAAAAGTCTTTTAGATAGTGCATTTAAGAAAAAATATCGATAATTAAACATCTTCCGGGTTGCGGATTAATCTCGGTTAATCCGCAACTCGTATAATCTGGAGTCTACTGCATTTATTTTGGACACTATAGTGTTTAAATGAAGCGAATTGTTTTTCATGGATTGAAATTAAGAAATTTTCATATTAATTTATATCAATTCAAAAATTCAAATTATTATTGTCATCCACAAATTTATGTATTTTAAAATTTTGATACACTACTTGTATATAACTGTTGTCGGATAGTCATAAGTACTTCGGAAGAGAGTACAATGAATTATTTTTTGTAAAGATTAGTGTCAAAACTTTTATAATTGAATATAATTCGGAAATTCCGCATATATTCATTAGACAATTTAATTTAATTATATGATAAAACTGTACAAATCCCTAAAGTGCACGCCATACAACTTACTGGTTAGTCAGCTTTGTTATTATATTCCATTGCGGCTCTAATATAAAAAGATAAGAATGTTGTATATAATCTATAATATAGAATATATAGCGCTTTAGTAGGCTAAGTCTTAATAACATCATTAATGCATTATAAAAAAATTAAAGTTAATGGTAATATTCATTTATGTTTATCTATGATTTTCGTATCCATAGTTGACAGAATGCAGCTGATTGTTAGGATCTTTAGAACTTCTAGCATTTTTTTTTTTTTTAAGATTCCAACAGTTAGCTGCATTCTGTCAGCTTCTCGTATTTTGAAACGATATTTGACCTAAGCCATAGCTATAATGTTTTCGGAGTTTGGAGATATTCAATAATTTTTCGTCTTAAATTTTCGAATGTCTATAAGAAAACTTTATTTTGAGCAAAGCGATCGACGAGCGAAATTGATATTTGACCTAAGCCATAGCTATAATGTTTTCGGAGTTTGGAGATATTCAATAATTTTCCGTCTTAAATTTTCGAATATCTATAAGAAAACTTTATTTTGAGCAAAGCGATCGACGAGCGAAATAACTCTGATTTTCACTAGAACTTAAAAACACTTTTTATATAGATTTTCATATTTTCCGCGCCTTTATTTTCGTATAAATATATCAAAATTTATTCATAAAAACTTATTGTATATAAATTTTATTTATGTAAAATACTAGAACTGATCTATGATTCTACTGTTTGTGCTAGAACTGATGTTTTCAAAATAACGCGAATTAAATACGATAACTGAACAAATAGCGAAATATCATGTATTTTATTTATTTAAATAAGCCGCGGTTAAAGGATAGATTGACTGGCTAGGTCCGGACTTTTCATAAATTTTCTGATATCGATTCAGGAATCTATCCTGGTGAAAAATTATTTCATCAATCCTCCAGATGAAAAATCAGACTATGCAACCATACGGCCGACTTGTTCGCTTTAGTTCTGAAGCTTAAAATTGTACACCGTAGATGCATTAAATAAACTTTGATTTAGTTGGATATGCTATGCTTCCACTCTGTATATCCAGGTTTAATTCCGGAGCATGACCAGTGTTTTATAGGAAGAATCCAGCTACATTAACTTCTTTACGAAGTAACACTTTATCATGACCTCAGTTATATCCTCTTACGCTTTCATGATGTCATTATAATGTCTTTTAATATATGCAATATGTTTTATAAGTAAAAGGATGGAATTCAGCGTATTGGGCTGGACTCCATCCTTTTACTTCTCGATTTTTCCACCATCATATACACGGCCCATGATGGGCGTTGGATTACACCGATACTTGTAATTTCTGGTTGAAAAGTGATGTAAAACAACAAAGAAAAGACTAACGATAAAGACCTACTATATTTTATTTAATCTCATATAATATAGTACTTAGTAATCATTACAGTATCTTATCTAATTAGAGCCATATTTTGATGATGTAATACTAAATTTCTAATTCTCTGCTTTTGAAACTGTTCTGGGAGGTTTATATATTCTATTTTAGAAATAATAGCTGTTAATATTCTTCGTAATACATATCAAATATAATCCTTAAAATGACAGGTACTGTTTACATTTCATGAAATTTTTATGTTTGTTAGTTTTTAGTTGTGCCGCCGAATTTCGAGGGATATTTTTAGCGACGGACACTTTTACAGCCCAAGCCAGGGGCCATAGTCCGTAATGAGCTTCAACTGGCCGATCCCCGAGTCCTCTCGAAAAACTAATGGTCTAGGACAGTGGTTCCCAACCTTTTTTGGCCATGTCCCACCGAAGCATCTCTAAAACCATGATTGCCCCCTGTGACATATAATTTTTATTATTCAAAAAGTGAACTCCTATTCATGACATATAATTTTTATTATTCAAAAAGTGAACTCCTATTCACGTGGAAGAAGTCTAAAAGGTCATTAACTTGGTCTAAACAAGCGTCGAAGAACATGGCATCACGAAAGAGAAAAATAAAAGAACAAAAGGATAGTTGAAGTAGTGAGAAGAAATCACTAATTGTTAAAAAAAATAATAATAATATGAAGTGATAAGAAAAAACAACAAAGTTTCAAAATCACCATGTACTGTACAGTATCCACGTCGATCTCGAACATTTCCTATCGAGTTCGATTGTTCTAATAAGCAAATATTAATAATTATGATGCATTTATCTGACACACACGATTTGCGCTTTCGACGATAGTTGCGCGCTCGATGCATTTCTCATTTTATTAATTGCAGCAAAATTTCTTTCGCACGTTTTATTTTGATTTCGCATTTTTTATCTTTCGTCTTGTTGTTTGAATATCTTATACTGCTTCGAATAACGATTATTATTGGGGGGAACCTGTTATTTCTGTGGGCAGCATGAATATTAAGAAATACCAAAATAAATGTGGAAACTTCTGAAAAATTCTACAGGCTATAATACCCATTTATAATATGATAAATCTGTGCTTAAAATATATATATTTATCACAATATATCAAAATGTAAAAAATAAACAAGAAACGGAAAGCCGTTTTCTTGTTTATTTTTATGTTTGGCATATCAATTTTTTGAAAACGTCTGTAAAGCCCATCTTTTCGCCATACCTATCATCTTCTCGCTCAGCAGGTTTGTAGCGCGTACTCGTGGATGGGTATCACTAAATTAGACGATAGAAAATTTGTTTTGCCATTAATCATAAATGCATCCGAATTTCAAAGTTAAAAATATGAATTGTTGGTATTAGAATCCAAGAAACCATTTGTATTTTGTTTCACGTATTATAAAAATGAATTTTTTTTATTGCAATGAAGTATAAAAACAAAATCACCGTCTGTAATAGGTATAAAAATATACTGTAAAGTAGTATAAAAAATGTTGACTATACTATATATTGCCAGACGTCGTCAGTTTCGAAATTGCGGAAATTTTAGATGTCGCCGCCAATAGTTTTGTGGGGGCAGTGATACGTAATAGCGGGGATGGGAAGTAAACCTGATTGTTCGTTATTATGAGAATGCGTTAAGTGGGGTATAACAACTTATGGAGTTTTGTTTTAAATCCACATAAAATAAAAACGTCATAATTAGTGGACTCGCGTTTATACCAACTATTGAATTGGTCCCGAAAAGTATCCAAAGAACTAATGTTAATTAATGCCATTTCCATCTATGAACTTTCGATTTTACCAGCTCTGTACGAGTTGATAAAATTGAGAATCCACTGTATAATAATAATTTTGATATATTAGATATGATCATGAGAATAAGTTGCCACTGAAAGTTGATCTTTACATTCTCGAGTTTCAATCGGGGACGAGGCAGAATTTTAATAGAACAAAATATGACTTATTCACGCATTTGAATATAAGAATCTAGATGCGCATTTCGATGCTTTACATCAGTCCATTGGCGTACAAGTACTATATTTTTAAAATATACAATTTTTACAAGTAAATTGGATGACAATGTTTCAATAAATATTAAAAATTAAAACAATTGATGACTGTTAATTTCGAACGGTCTACCGAACACATATAAAGTTCCAATATATCGCAATCCGTGCATAAAGGTTTTTCCCAGTCATAAATTTTACAAAAATTTTCAACAACAATAGTGCTATGACAATTTTAAAATAAAAATAATCGTTTTTAATTAAAAATGTACAATAACTTATTATAGTTAAATGAATCGCTATTATTTGGATTAAAAATTAATGAATTTCATATCTATTAAGATTTTGCAATTTTTTCTTACTAACATTTTAACGAAAGTGTAAGGAGATATAATACTCCATTATTCTTTCGGTGCCGAGTAATGATGGGCAAATAAACAATTTTAATATTAAATATATAAAGTTTTTTCTATCCTGCTTATCAACAAATAACTAAATAAATACGCAAGCGCTAAGACAGGAGAAGATTAACATTTACTGTATAACATTTTCGACCTCTTAAGTTCTCTTCAGTACAAAAAGAGATCGAAAACGTTATACAGTAAATGTTAATCTTCTCCTGTCTTAGTGCTTGTGTATTTATTTAACAATTAGTGTATTGACTGTAACAGAGTTGAATAATTTATGTCGACCACATATGTGACAATATTAACTATTATTAAGTGCGTGTGCATATGAGACTACACAAATTTTAGTTACATTAATTCCCCTGAATTTAAAATTCATCGCGTTTTTATATCGATGATTTCGATGTCAAAAATTTTCTTCTAAATTGTTATTTTTTTATGTAGTCTATTATTGCTTATGATTAATATCGCATTTATGACTTTTATAATCTAAATATAACGGAGAAGCAACCTAGGTGGACAAGCGCTAAGACAGGAGAAGATTAACATTTACTGTATAACATTTTCGACCTCTTTTTAAGTTCTCTTCCACTGAAATAATGCTCTTTTTGTGTGAAATCAATTCATTAATCACAAATTATATTTTCATCTGGAATTTGCGAATTCTAATATTTTAATATGAAAGAATTTCAATACTTAAATCATGAATATGGAAACTTTCTTTTCAATATGGAAATGTTTACATACTATTTGCAAACAAAGAAAAATTGCAAATAATCATCAAAGATTTATAAAAGCAATAATATCTGTATTTGTAATAATATATCTTACGTTTTACAATTAAGTATTACATTACCGTGAAAACTACGTATGCATTATTTTTTTCATTTTCATTATGGTCTTTCGATTTTTTGCTTCTTCAGAACAAACTTATTTATTGAAATGTTTTAGTTAGAAAATAATTCTGAACCGAAAGAAATCTCTTATTATACGACCAAACATTTCCTTAAACTTATCATTCTCGATGAAAAACCAATCAGATAGTTCAGAAATCGGAAATAAGACTGTTCTGGATTTTTTTTCCTAGAATTTATGCGGTTTATGATTGAACACCAAGTTCCATAAACTGTTCTGCAAGATTTGGACATTATTTTATTACGGTTTATATTTTCACTAACAATCCAAAGCTAAAAAAGTAAATCAACACGTACAGTCCAAGCCATTCCAAATGGTGAACGGCTAAATAATCATTGGCAGCCACTTGAGGGCGCTGCTCTTGGCGGGGTTACGCGTTTCTGTTTGATCTTTCGGCGAGTTTCCCTTCCTCTTATTCTAGGTTTCCTTGAGAAGTAACCCAGGTGGATTGCTCTCTAAATGTTCTTTGTTGATGATTATTCTTTAATTCTAATTTTGATTTTTCTTCGGATTTCACCTATATACTGTACAGTACGCACAATATATGGATCGTTATAAGAACGAGGGATGCTATAAACAACTAATTAGTGTATTGACTGTAACAGAGTTGAATAATTTATGTCGACCACATATGTGACAATGTTAACTATTATTAAGTGCGTGTGCATATGAGACTACACAAATTTTAATTACATTAATTCCCCTGAATTTAAAATTCATCGCGTTTTTATATCAATGATTTCGATGTCAAAAATTTTCTTCTAAATTGTTACTTTTTTATGTAGTCTATTATTGCTTATGATTAATATTGCATTTATGACTTTTATAATCTAAATATAACGGAGAAGCAACCTAGGTCGATTGCTCTTTAAATGTTCTTTGCTGGTGATTATTCTTTAATTCTAATTTTGATTTTTCTTCGGATTTCACCTATATACTGTACAGTACGCACAATATATGGATCGTTATAAGAACGAGGGATGCTATATACAACTCTTAGACATTAATGTTGATGTATTATTCCGTATCCTGTACCTTATTTAATTTTAATTAATTCCGGGATGAGTTAAATGTTTATTGAATACTTTTTGTAGTAGATAAAAAAAAGTACTGCATTCAATAAACATTGTATACTATATATGGGAATGAGTAATAAACACTTGTATAATTTTCAATGTGAAATTAATTTTTAGGTAACTTCTTCCCATTTATTAATTGATTTTTCTTCGGATTTCACCTATATACTGTACAGTACGCACAATATATGGATCGTTACAAGAACGAGGATGCTATATATAACTCCTTTTAGACATTAATGTTGATGTATTATTCCGTATCGTATACCTTATTTAATTTTAATTAATTCCGGGATGAGTTAATTGTTTATGAATACTTTTTGTAGTAGATAAAAGAAAGTACTGCATTCAATAAACACTGTATACTATATATGGGAATGAGTAATAAACACTTCTATAATTTTCAATGTGAAATTAATTTTTAATTGATGTATTATTCCGTATCCTGTACCTTATTTAATTTTAATTAATTCCGGGATGAGTTAAATGTTTATTGAATACTTTTTGTAGTAGATAAAAAAAAGTACTGCATTCAATAAACATTGTATACTATATATGGGAATGAGTAATAAACACTTGTATAATTTTCAATGTGAAATTAATTTTTAGGTAACTTCTTCCCACAGGTATCATAGAGTAATGCTTTATTGACATTTTCATTTTTAAAAATCTAAAAAGTTGTCATTTAATTTACTTTTACACTACCAACAGATTGAAGAAGGATGTAAAACATCCAAAATGTTTATCTAGATCTTGATGTGTACCATTCTGATTTTTATTTAAAAAATGTGTATGTCACAATATATATTTATATACTATATATGAGCCCCTAAAATCATAAGAAATGCAAAAAAATTCATTGTTAATAACTCATTCTCGAATTGCCCCCTTAAAAATCAAATTGCACCCTTGTGGGGCATGCGCCCCACGTTTGGAACCACTGGTCTAGGATCTTTCAAGATAGAGTGCAACTCTTTATTACGGTGGTTATCCGCCCGATGTTTATCGAAAGGATTGGAGAGAAGGAAACGCCCCAACATTCATTTTTATACCACTTTCCAATTATCAATTATTGCTGATTAGTAAGTGATGCGGATCAGTAACAAGGCGAATTCCTGGCCTTATCAGATTGATGGACGATTCATTCGATCTGTAGAGGGGAATCGATGCCGGGATCAAACCACTTTTATATAAATATTTAAGATGTAGATCCTGGATTCAAAGCAGCACCCTCTGAATAGAAGCAGCAGCTAATCCGATTGACATCATCGGTTTTTCATTTACAATTTGGGATGGAATTTAGGTATCATTTAAAGAATTTTTCACGCAATCACTCCCAACTTGTTGATCTTCATCCTTTTTATTCTAGCTGATCTCGCCATAGTTATAGGCAGATTCTCATGCATACAGAAGTAGCTACGCCACTTCATTATCGGCAAATGATTGAAAAGCGAGGTTAAAAATATAAACCATTGGGTTTCTTTGGCTATATTTGTAAGTCTAAAATTGTGAACTCAGCCTGCCCGAGAATATTTGCTTACATCAAAACGCATAAAGATCCGATAGCAGCTAGACCTATAGTTGAAAAAATGCGTTCTCCGACTTACAATATCGAGAAATCTCTAGCTAAATGGTGCCACAGTTTTCTGACTCCATACCCTCTTAATGTCTCCTCCCCACTGAATTTTTAGACAAACTTAGGCAACTGCGACCGACTTCCCATAACGATATGACTGTTTTAGATTTTGAATCGCTCGTTAGATTTAAATGCTACCAGCCTCTTGTTCTACCGATTTCTGATACAGCACACTCCTGTGAACCATCGGGACCTCTCGCTTCTGCGCGAAATTGCATACACCATATGTCACGATTCCTTTTTCGAATATAATGGCGTATAATATAGGCATCATTAATTTTTAAGTAACTACTTCCCATTTATTAACAGATATCATAGAGTAATGCTTTATTAACATTTTCATTTTTAAAAATCTAAAAAGTTGTTTGTCATTTAATTTGCTTTTACACTACCAACAGATTGAAGAAGGATGTAAAACATCCAAAATGTTTATCTAGATCTTGATGTACAAATACCTGTGAATAAAGGTCTTATATTCCTGTTCTATTAAGAATTGTCTGTCAGTATTTTAGACAGGAATAAGAAAAATCTATAAACTTAAATGAATACCAAAAGCACTTTTCATTAAAGTTTATAATTTTCTTATTCCTGTCTAAAAAGCTGTTATTTTTGTTTATGAATTAGAAGACAGTAGTACTTCAAATCTAACTGTCTTGTCCCAGATTGAAACTTGAGAGCTTAAAAGTTCACCTATTAATGACAACTTATATACAGTATTAATATTAGTAATAATCAAAGAACCAGTTTAGAGAATATAAGGAATTAATAAAATAATTTAATTCTTTTTGTGATGAAAAATATTTATTCTTTTATTTATAAAAATTGTTAAATTAATATATTGAGATCATTGCTTTCTCTCATTTTTCATAGCTTTCTTATGTAACAGAAATTTGCTATACAACTTTTATGATCTTTTAGTATGCACTCTTTTCTGTAGTGCAACTTATCTTTGACAGTAAAAAGTCGATAAATGAATCTGATTAAGTTATATAAAAAATTGCTATTTATTTATTTAGATTGAGAAGAAGGTGCAGAGTTAGTATAAATAAAGACTTTATGAATAGTCTTGAATGTTGAATGTGGTTACCGATAAATGAATCTGATTAAGTTATATAAAAAATTGCTATTTATTTATTTAGATTGAGAGGAAGGTGCAGAGTTAGTATAAATAAAGACTTTATGAATAATCTTGAATGTTGAATGTGGTTGCTATATTATTTTACAAATATTTATGTACAATATGATATCTGTATGCTAGCATATATACATATCATCAATTTAAAAGCAATTACTAAATAAAGAATAATGGAAGAGCTGATTCAATTCGAGCAACAATTGGAAACTGGAGAATTGAGCAACTTTTAATCTTTTCCAGTATGGATGATGCATTGATTCTGTGATGTTTATCATTGTAATTTGTGCTGCAGATATTTGGAATTTTATAGG
Organism: Olivierus martensii; assembly: GCA_000484575.1. Taxonomy (NCBI): domain Eukaryota; kingdom Metazoa; phylum Arthropoda; class Arachnida; order Scorpiones; family Buthidae; genus Olivierus; species Olivierus martensii. Next base: position 57,230 of record AYEL01049033.1, on the reverse strand, counting down.
TTATACTGTATATATAGCATAAAAATAATGGTTGTAAATGTGAGATTTATTGGTCATCTCCTGTGGATGACTTTTAACTTTGTGAATAATTATAATAATGAAGAATACACTCAATATTTAACTTGTATATTCTAGTTCTCTCTTTCCTTTAGTGTATTATCACACTTTCTTTTGGTATGATCTTCTTAACTTTTTCTCTTATTGCCTTATATTTTTCTCATTTCATCCAATAGATAAGCCTAAAAATGCATTCTAACATAAAGAGCCAGTCGGAGAGCATTGCAAATGGTGCAACTGCACAAGGCTCTGTAATCCTGCATGATTCAACTCTTGTAAAATTAAAAAATTGATCATTTCATTATTCGTTAATTTAACTATGTTTTGTTTTCTTAAACAGTTAGTGTTAAGTTAGTATTGTGGTTAATCATCGTGAGGTTAGCTAATGGCCTCATATGACAACTTTGCACCAGACCCTGTCTTTTCTTGGCCAGCCCTGCTAATATACCTTCAAAAAATCTTTTTTTTTTTTTTTTGCTGGTTGTTGTTTGAAAATTTTTTTTTCATTATTATTAAAAGGCCTCATATGACAACTTTGCATCAGACCCTGCCTTTTCTTGGCCAGCCCTGCTAATATATCTTCAAAAAATAAAAAGCCAGGAATTATCTATTCTTTAATTTTTAATTCTATCCTATTTTTTGGAAAATTACTACTTATTTTCAGACAATATATTTCTCAGCCTTACATGATTTAGAATAGGAAAATAAAACAACTATTATTCCCCTATTTAATAATTATGTGATCAGAAATAATTTTCTTCAGAAATTATTATTATTATTTATGGATTAAATATTAATATTTCATTAAAATTATATATTTATAGTTTATATTAATTTGAAGTGCGTGTTCATGTTAATATTGGAGACAATTCAGAAACAGGCAAGCAGATAAGCTTTACTATTTCATCACTCTTCATTACTATGAAAATATGGAGCTATACGAATATAACAATATTTACCACCAAACCATCTAATATACTCCCCTGAATGAAAAATTTTAAATTTTTTGTTATTCATATTTGTACTATGATCTATTATTACAATAATAATTAAGAAAAGAATGGTTGAATTACATTCATTCACCACTTTTTCAAGTAATATGTTTAAACTTTTGACACTTGATACAAAACGGTTTATCGTTCTTTCTCAAAGTCCAATTTTCAATGAGAAAATTGAATTATATAAATCATAGATCGACATAGATAGCCAAACAATCATTAGTCTAAAAGAGTTTGATTGCTAGCATTTTAATTAAAATCAACCAAAATGATGATGATTTCAAAATATTTGTAAATCAATAAAATAAACAAAGGATTATATATCAAATTAATGGAAACTTTTATCACTTCAATGAAAATTGTATAAATTTTGAAATTTCACAAAAAAAGACATCTGTAAATATGATATTAGGACTTTCATATTATTTTAACAAAAGATAAAAATTATCAGAATTTCATCAATCTCTTGTGACAATTTACATACAGGATAGTGGCAGTCTAAATGAGAATCCTGAAGAATACTTTGAAGTTATAAGAAAAGTCCATAATTACAAATTTTATTTAATTTTTTATGTCTACACTTCAGAAAATTTATAAATTTGAAATTTTTTTTTCTAACAAGTGATTCTTATTCTTGAAAAAACCAACATTAATTTGATATAACAACTAAATTTTATGTATATTTTTATCATTTTATAACAAAATAAAAAAATATATATATTTTCTTGTCACTTTTTTCCAGTTTCTTTTAAATGATACAACCATTCGTTACATCAGCTACACTAACGAAGATTCCCCAGAAGAAGAAAAACCAGTGAAAGAATGGGTAAAATGAGTTTGTCAACTGCCCTATTGAACTTCATATGGATGATAACATTGTTAACTTATTTCTTCATGTAAATCCTTTTATTTAAAAAATTACAAAATATTCCCTTTCAATTTATAATCCTTTGATGGGTTGTGTGACTGTTATATATTCACGGAAATTAAATATTGTTTTAAATTTGTTAGCAGCAATATACAAAAAAATAATAATATATAATAGAACTCTGATAATCTGAAGTAATTAAGGATCTAATTTAGATAATTAAAAAGCTAGATAACTGTTATATATTAAAAAAATTATTTAACTTTAATTCTATTATGATATATACAAAAAAATAATCAAACCTATTAATGTTACTTAAAAATAATTGTTATCTATCTATATAACAAACAAGAGATTTAAAATTAAAATCATTTTATTAATTTTTCTACAAACAAGAAATTTTTATACTAAAATACAGCACCAAAATGATGATGATAACACATTTTATACAGTATGATTGTGCAACACTATGCATAGACTGAATTGAAGTCAAAGGCAGGCAAGCATAAAATGCATTGTGGCAGAGAGAGATGGAACAACAATCTCAAACTGATATGGTTAACATTAAATTCAGTTAATTAGAATCCAAATAATCAGAGTTCTACTATATGTATATATGTATGTATGTATATATATATGTACACACACACACACACACTTAACAATTTTATTTTAAAAATGTCTTACCAATCTTAAAGGATATCATAAAGATGTATTACCTAAAAAACAAATTAACGTGATCTGAAAGATTATTTATATAAAGAATGATCTTAGATTAAAACAAAAATTACTTGAAAGAAATTTAAATTTAAATATTTTCTTACTTATTTTTTATCATAACTTTTACTACAAAAATAACATTTTCTCTTAAAAAAATCAAGAAAATTTTAGAAAAATTTTATGAGATTTCATATTTATTTTTTGAAAGAAAAAAAAAATTGTAAATTTAAGATTCTATATATTATAATGTTAAAAATTGATGTTGTATTTAATCATGTATAAAAATTCTGTAAAGTTTAATTTTTCAAAATGTTAATAATGTACATAAATTGTAGACGTAGGCCAAATGCAAGATTTGAAATCCCATTGTTGCTGTTTGCGAGTCACTGCTGCATCGACGGTGTGTAACATGTTGTTATTGTACGATATATTAAACAGTGGGTCATGTAAATATGAAAAAGGAAATATTATTTGTATTGTTATTTATCACAAAAAAAATTGGCCAAAATTTAATTTTGTGTACGAAATAATAGTAGAAATATTTAAAGAAATAATTTATTCTTATTTAAATTTTTGATTTATGTCATTATAAATCAATCTTTATAAAAAATAAAATTAAAATATTGTATCGAGAGGAAAAGTTAGAATGAACTAAAATTAATATACATAGAAAATAATATAACCTATATTTATTTATTGGATTTAATCAATCATATAGTTTAAACATAAACAGCATATTTTCATTTGTTAATTATTTTAATATAAAAATAGATAATTTAAAATAATAAAATCACAATAAAAGAATTCAGAACAGTAGACAATTTCATTAAAGCTTAATTTTATTTGTAACTAAATTACAATGAAACAAATTTTTTTACAATTTAACTATGTTTCTAAGCTTTAATTAGCTAAAGTTAATTTTTTTTTAATGATACGGCGACCACCGAGATCTACACTCTTTCCCTACACGACGCTCTTCCGATCTTTATGTGCTAAAATATGAGTATCTTATAGATTCACTTTGAGTTCATATATTCTGTCAAAATCACTATGAAAAACAGCTGGTATTTCTTCAATATAAACTACTATAAAATAATTTGATATTTCAATATAAATTAAATAAAAACAGTATAAAAAAAATTAACACATTTGCTACATTTATCTTTAATTGGTAGCTGTACATGATTGTATAGAATTATAAAAATTCAAGTGTCAAATATATTTTTATGCAATTAATAATTAGATATATTACAGTAAAAAGTGGAAATATTGCATTTTTTCCCATTTCTATCGTCTTAATGATTAAAAAAGTAAGAATGAGAATAATTAATAAAGATATATTCTAAAATTAAATTTATTAAATAATACAATTATATATTTAGTTAAATTTAAAATGATGTGAAATATTATTACAGCAAAATTCAAAATACTGTAAAAACATATAACTTTTTTATATAATATTTGAAGATATAATGCTAAAATATTTTAGTTTGCATAACAAATTTAACTTCAATGCTTATTCACATTAAAATTTTAGGCATTCTTGATGTCTAAACTTTCAAAATATAAAACATTAACCAATGAATTTGTATAAATACAAATAATCCTAATCAAGCCAAACTTCCCCTAGCAGTTTAATCCCTAGGGGAAGTTTGGTTTGATTAGGATTATTTGGATTGCATAAATCCCCTTAGTAAATGTTCATTTATGATTGTATAAATACTTTTAGTATTTATAAAACTATATTATTATACTCTATCTTTTATCTATATGAGTTTGATTCTTTGATCAATTATTTATTTGATTTATATCAATAAGATTCATAGGAACATCGATAATTTTTGGGAATGTTCAAATATTATATACTATTAATATTTTCCTACCTTAACAACATAGTAAAATCAATTTTTGTAGTCGAAAATATTCTATTTTTAATAATCAGATATATCTTGAAATAGAAATATTGCAATTTTTATAAATAGGAATAGTTATATTTCAAAAATAGTGCATATATCAAATGCTTCATGTTAAGCTAATATTTACTTTAAATTTTTTTCTAATCAGAAAAATTGCATATCTGTAACACCATTGTAAAAAAATTTATAATACTGTACAGAACATCCAACATAAAGAATTTAATTTGCATTTTAAAATTATAAGTTGCGATTGATAAGAAATAAATATAACATGATTTGATGGAAAGTGTGATTAAAGAAAACTGCTGCATACATTATAGCAATGTTATATGAAAATGCATTCATTAGTCTATTAAAAAATTATGTACTATATAAAATAAAACATAAAATGAGTAGAAATTAGAGATGATTTCACTGTAACAAGATTTCACTATATCAAAAAAACTGTAACAAGAGAAATACAGTAAACCCTTGCTGAATGCGGGGGTTATGTCATTAATACATTGCACACACAGCAAAATCGTGTTCCACAAAGTTAACTTTCTATGGAAAAAATGTATTAGGTATAGTTCAAAATAAGAAAATACGTATAATTTAAACAAACCTAAATATTGTTGTAATTAAAAGGGGAAAATGAAACAAATGTTAACTGAAAGGATTTTTATTACTGCTTAATAAGTATATACATGATACAATTATTTTTTTAAGAAGTTGGTGATTTTTGCTTGTGATAATGACTGATGCAACTCTTTAATAAGTTTCGCAGTAAGCAGCACAGAGTTTTTCAATGCTTCTCACATAGTGTTCTTACGCTTGATTCATTTATAGCTTGTTCTTTTGCCAGTGATGAAACATGTGTACCATTTTTCAACTTATCTAAAATTTCAATTTTCTGACACAATGTTAAAACCTTGTGCCTTTTTTGCCACTTTATCATCATCATTCTTCCTCTTAAATATCATATTGAATTTTTGAAATTAAAGAAATACAAATGTAAAAGGAGAAGGGGATAAACAATGATAAATATGTGATTACAGCTCTGCTAACGTGAGTGAAATGATAACAATTCGGCCTGGGTCACTCAGCTAGCGGACAGCATCAAGCAGGGTTTTCAGATGCACGAGTGGGTATCGTTGCAGATACCCATGCTCTTATCAGTGTACCATGTATGAATGAAATTCTAGCATTATGGACAAATTAAATAGAACAATTAAGATATCACGTATATGCAAAATCACGTTCTGCAAATCTGCATTTGGCAAGGGTTTACTGTAATTTTAAAAGGAAAAGTTCTTCATTTAATATTATAAAAGATTTAAAAAAAATTAAAATTAAAAATTTGAAAATAATTATATTTTTTACTATTAATATAAGTGGTAAAAAGAATTATTCAGCATTCGATAATAAATTTCTCATTCTAAAATTCACAATCAAAATATACATAAACTACTTTTTCTACATACTGACAAATGTATTAATAATTATAATTATTATCCAGCTGTCATTAGTTGCATTGACAAAAAACTATTTCAAATTTACATAATAAACATTTGATATTTTGACAGTCCTTAATTTTGTGTGTATAAAGTTTATTTTATATACTGTATATTTGACTTCATATATATACAAATTTCTTTTACCTATAAATATTATATATACTGGTTGCAATATATATACATGCATAGATTTATATATATTTCTTACCAAACCTCTTCTGTTTTGAAATTAAATAATTTAAAGCAACTTCAAGTTTTTGATGATTTTTAACCATTTAATTAAAAGATAATTTCCTTAAAAAGCTATGATATGATAATCCCTGAGATTATAATAGCAATTTGGAAACAAATTACAACATTCAACTCAAAAAATTGCATACTAATTATAATACAATATACTTTAAATATAATAAATAACAGCATTAAAAAGTGAGCAAATTAATTCTAATTATTCAATTTTTTGACACTTTATGAATTAAGTGTAAATTAAAATGATTAAATTTTCAGATGCATGATTTAACGATTTAATAAACATATAAATGTAATAAAAAGCTCATTACATTTCATTTTTTGTAATGAGATCACTTATATAACTATTGTTCATTTTCAAATGTTTTTACATTGCTAAAAGTAACTTTTAAAACAGTAAGAAATTTTGTACTGCTTAAACTTAATACTCTGATTCACATTTTTCATAGAAACATATCAAATTTCATATTTTTGTCAAAATTTATATTTAAGGTATTGCTTTGATTTGTATTGCTATTTAGAATCTATATTTTAGTACAGATAATCACACGTCCATTATTAAACTACCAATTGATTTACGTCCAAATGAACCATGATTGGACTGATTAGAGTTTTCGTTCATTTTTCTAGCCTCGTCGAGAGATCTTCTTGACTGAACGATTGCCGACTGTAATGTCTGAATGGTTACATTCAGTTGTTCCACCTGTTAAAATAATTTATTTTAATTTATATTAAATTTCAGAAAAATTTTTTAATAAAAATTTGGAAATTGAACTTATTATATTTGATTTTTAATCTGTACAATTTATATAGCTTTTTATGTACATGTATGTGGATGTGTATATCTTTTTTATCTAGAAATGAATGATATTTTGAGATTTGATAGAGATATTGTTCAGCATCAATACAGAAATTTCTTAAGCCTCCTTTTTTTCATATGGCCCTTGTAGAGACCTAAAGAACCAATTTTTCTGTCTCGTCTACATATTAAATGACATTTTCATTTTAAAAGATTTTTCGTGTTGATTTCAAAAGTATGTAATGTATACATATTTCATCTATAGACAAATAACATACAATTTTCATGTTCCATAAAAATTGAATTAGAAAACTATAGCTCAGCCAATGAAATTCTTTTAAAACAGATATTTCTAACTGCCCAAAAACAATGAAATTGAGTTGTTTCATTAATCAATCCATCATTAGTAATAAAGGAAATGTTAAGCCAATGAACAACACACATTGTAAATGATCCCTTCATCAATGTATTTTTGGAAATACAGTCAAACCTGTTTTTAATGCGGTCGGTTTTTGTGCGATATTTTTTTTTTGTGCATTTTTATGTGCAATTTTTTTGTGCAGTATATAAAAAACATTCCATGAAATGCATATGACGAATAAAAATTAATTAAAAAAATGTAATTAAAAAAAATAACGCACAAAAACCGACCGCATAAAAACAGGTTTGACTGTATGAATAAAAATTCTTTAACAAATTATAATAATAAACATTACAATTTGTTTAATTTTAAAGGCTATGTTTTCATTTCTTTATATAAAAAAATCATTGTGTAATCATAAACTATTGATTTGTTAGCCTTTAAATTTATTATCATCAAACTGCATTGCTGAAAACAGAATTCCTGACTTTAATATTATGTCTATTAGAAATTGATTCTTGATTTATAAATCCAGGAATTTCTCCAGGAATTTATAAATCCAGGATTCTCCAGGAATGAATCAATTCAAAGTCAAAAACTGTCTTTACTTCACAATGTCATAATCTTTGTTAATTAGTTTATTGTTAAAAACTTGCTATATCTTAAATTTTCATTAATACAAAAAAATTAAGTGCCATCATTATGAAATTGATCACAATCAGATTTCTTTCTCATACTACAGATATCTTTTTATCAACTTTAAAAAAGAACTTTCCATTGATTTAATTATAATACTGTTCATTCTAGCACTGATTAAAAGTGGAAAAATTTACACATTAAATTTGTTCTGTTTTGGCATTCTTATGTTCGACAATCTATATATGTAAAGTATAGCTGATGAGGACTTAATAAAGTCAAAAGCGCTACTAAATTTTATGTGTAAATTTTTCCACTTTTAATCAGTGCTAGAATGAACAGTATTATACTTTTTTATCTTATTGATTTCTATAAAAATAATGCTGACATTTTAGACTGCCAATTTCTGAATATTCAAAAGTATCAACATGTAATTGATATCCTAAAATAAATTTTTTAACAATAACTAATTCTATAAAGATTTTCAAGTTGCACTTCTGCTCTTTTATTCTGGTTTCCAAATTATGTAATATATATTCATACTATAGCATTAGAAGTATTATATAAGCCACTCACTTGCCAAATTGATTAGCTCCACAAAACAAAAAGTAGAGGAAAATGATAAAATAATATACATTGTTTTTTAAAATTCTTTTTAAAATATAAATTCAAATAAACATTATAAAATGTATTATTATAGGTATAGCTTTTATCTAACGACATATAAAATGCATAGGATTGTATAACCTTGGAGTAATCGTTATTTTCATTACAATTTTTGTGTGATTGATGGAATTAATCGATTTGGCAAGCGAAAATAAAAAATAATAATAATACCATTGAACTCAATCTTCAAAATATTTTTTAAAATATGCTAATGCAGTATACATTTCAAATGTTAAACAAAAGTTTGATTGCTAGACGATGTCAGAGCATTGCAAGAACAAGGCTGAACACAGATTTTCAAGGTTGGTTCCCACTATCCACTGCGGATGCAGAACAGTCAAAAACCATCGTAGATAAATACAGGGACAATTCTGCTTGTGGATTCCACAGTCGCGGTAAGCTTTGCTTTCCTTAAGATTCTTAGTACCATTCCCATGATTCACTTCATGTAAAACAAAATGGATGCTAAGCAATGAAAGGCACTTACTGTTTATCAAATGATATTAACAGGTGCAGTAAATAAGAAAGCAAACAAAATCGAGGAAGGGAAAATGTTGAATCAAAAATATTTATAAGAAGAAATATGAGCAATGTTTCTATGCAATTTTGATTAAAATATGAGATTTAATGACAGAGAATCCCTCCATCTTGACTGTCAAGGTTGCCAACAATTCAACATCACAATTGGTGGATTTTTATCTCAACGGATTTTACCATTGCGGAAAAGTTGAATCCATCTAGACATTTGACAATAGCGATTTTTCTGCTGCAGTATGACATCAAAACCGTGCTGTATTCGTCAAGGGCGTATTTTCTACCATAGTTCCGTGCTACTGAGAACGAACTTTTAGTCTCAGTTATCAAGTTATGGTCACTGTAGAGTCTCCATATGGTCCGCCTTATTTTTGTATTTAATCATCTTTTTATTTTGTTTAATATAATAAATTATTTATTTTACAAAAGCATTATTCTATTAATATCCATATAAAACAGTAATCAATTAATTATTTTTTATGACAAAATGAATAGCTTGCCATTATTATCTAATATATACCATTCTATTAAAAAGTTACTTAACTAAATTCTTATTGTCATATCCTAGATGACTAGAGAAAGATCTTGACTAAAACCAAAAATTTATTAAATAAAAATTGTTTAGCCAAAACTTTCATGTAGGCGGTATCACACCTTTCCTGTCTCTCGACTGATCCTTTCAATTTAGCCATTTAAAAGATTTCAAAATATAATTCTAACTTTGAAGGATAAATTCAAAAATGTCTTAGTTATAATAAGACATTTATAAACGTTTGAATTGCATTATTACCACAATTTACATTAATCATATGGCTTCTGAAATAAATTAATTATTATTCAATGGCCAAAAAAATTTTGTCATTTAGTGGTGTTAAGCCTTAACTATTAAGGAAATTTATTTTTAATATAAATAGTCAAGAATCAATCAAGTGTTTTGATACTAAAATTTAAAAAAGTTAAAAAAGTGGAGTTAATCGATTTGGCTTGAGAACAGCTCATATAGTTATTTCTGTGTTGTATATTTGTGAAACAGAATAAAAAAATTTTAAAGCATATAATTTTTTTCATCAAATTAGAATACATTGACAGTATTCTATACAATTCAGTTTAATGAAACAATACTACTGTAATTTGAATTATAGAATTTTTTTGTTAAGCTGCACTCATTTCTTTTACTTTAAAAAAATATCAGAACAAAAAAATAGTACATTGTTATGAATATAAATAATTTCTACTGAGATACAAAACTAGTTTGACTCTCAGCATTATTAATTAAAACAATGAAGCCATTCATTATTTAATTAAATAGATAATTTTCAATAGGTTCTAAATGTGATTAATCTAAGAAATATAATTTTTTTAAAATATTCCTGAATATTTATTTCATATATTTCTAATTTAACATTTTTAATTTTTAGTATTAATATTAGTTATATTTGTGTGTAAAAAAAGGTACAATAATCTCTGAAGTTATAAGTCAGCAACATTATTTGAGCCAATGTAAATCAAATCAAATGATTCCATCAATGTAAGGCCGGCCGCAAACTAGTCGATGGCATCGACTGCGATCTAACGTCAGATGCGATTTCTCTAGTCACGTGACCATTTCATAAGACGTCGCTGGATGCGATCTTTGAGAAGGTTGTCAAACGACGTCACTCATGACGTTGTTTTCACAACCAATTAACATTTTTAGAACATCTGTCAACATTTTTCAAACATTTGTTAACATTTTTACCTATCGAATAATGCCGACGTACAGAAACAACCAATTAACATTTTTAGAACATCTGTCAACATTTTTCAAACATTTGTTAACATTTTTCGATCATTTGTTAACATTACAATAAATTAAGTTATTTTTCACTGCTTAGTGTGCTTTAGTTTGGAACTTTATAACAGTAAAATGTTTAAAAATTATATTTGATCAAAATATATTTATTATTAAAACACACAATCATTTATATATAACAAAAATAAAATTTTATTTTTGTGATTAATAATATAACATATTAATATTTATCTATATTAATAATTATTCAAATACATTCACATATAAATATTATTCTTAGATGGTTATATATTTCTTATGGTTAAAATTAATAAAAATTTCATGCATAAAAATAAATCATAATCTTCAATAATTAAATAATTTGATATATTCTAAATAGCTTTTTATATCATACTCTTTTCATGCAATGAAATGTTATTAATTGATGATAAGATCATTTGATTTATTAAAAATATTTCAAATATTTAGGATTATGAAATAAGATTCCTGGTAATTTTTTATTAAAATAAGAAATTGATTTCACATCTCTATAAAGATTTGATATGCAGCATTTGCTTATTTGTTATGGAATATGAATGATATATTCTAAAGCAGGGATTGTTATGTTGTCCTTTGAAGCTAAAACTATCAAAAAATTCTTCCAAAATGCCAAATATTATCTATAAAAAATTTCATTACTCTACAATAATTTTTTCTTGGTGTTGGGATTTTTTTTTCCGTCAGTGTACTTTACTTTTGTGAAGTACTTTTAAATAAATTACAATAATTTTAAACAAGCACTTTTTAGCAGTAAACTCATTAAATACTTTACTTTACTTTGTGAAGTACTTTCGGCTAATCACCATCTTCAGCGCAACATACAGTTAAAAAGTGCTTGTTTAAAATTATTGTTTAATGAATTTAAGCAATTTGATTTCTAAGTATCGATAAATAAATTACATTTACTTTAATATTATTGATGCCTTCATATGAAAACACATTATATTAAATGAAACATAAAAATTGTTTTCTCTATTGAATTGCTATTTCATAAATTTAGAAAATAAATAAACTTTTTTTAATTTATATTTTAAATATTGGTTATCATATGCCAATATTTAAAATATAAATTATAAAAAAAAAATATATACTTAAAAATTGGAATATAAATGAAATATTCTATTTGTACTATAGATTTTTGATATTTAAAGTTCAAAAATAAAGTTAAATAGCATGTTCAATTTTATTATAAGAATAATTATAATTTAAATTTACTTTGCAGTTAAAAATGACGCCCCTTCATTGGGCTGTTGAACGTGGCAATATATCTGTTATTCATAGTCTTTTACGGCACGGTGCTGATGTGAACATCTCCAACAAGTTTGATAAAACACCTATTGATATAGCTATAGATAATAATAGAAATGATTTGATACAGCTTTTACAGGTAAGATGCTAAATTTTAATTTATTATAATAAACAAATTCATTAATAAAATTTGACTTTTAAAAAAAAAAGCAATTGAAAGTACACTATCTGAAAATTTTGTATGAATGTTTTTATATGAAAAAAATATATGGAAAGTATTATACTTCATTGGAAAATCTAACTCTATAAACATAAAATTGTTAGTAAAAGTTTAACACATTTACTACATACAAATGACCAAGTTATTTTCTTTTTGGCAAAAAATGAAGATCGTTATCAAAAGAACTTTCATATATTCTCTCAAATAATAATAATAAAAATTTGACGTAGAAATCTCAATCAACAGATCCAAAATATATGGTATTTAGAGAGAAAGATAGTTTGAGAAGCAAAATTTATTAATCAGTATAACAAATAAAAAACTTCAAATTAAAACTAACTTTCATATATTCTCTCAAATAATAATAATAAAAATTTGACGTAGAAATCTCAATCAATAGATCCAAAATATATGGTATTTAGAGAGAAAGATAGTTTCAGAAGCAAAATTTATTAATCAGTATAACAAATAAAAATCTTCAAATTAAAAATTAACCAATATTGCTACTGATTGTGTCAATATCAATAAAGTGCAAGATAATATGCTATTGAAGACATATATGCATCAGATATTCAGTTTAACTTCTATATAAGTATGATATCCAATATCTCATGAATCATTTTTGGGTGCTGAAAATATTTTGATGTGGATTATATCAGTCATACTTAACCTTTTTTTTCCCGGGCCACATACATTTGTATTCTGCATCAAGCGGGCCACAACATGCCATATCAGCAGTCGGCACAACAGTCTGTTGTTGTTGCAATGATTTCTTGAAGAAAGAATTACGTCATATTAAAGACCTGTAAGCAAAAGTGTCATTAAACGAGTTATATTTTGTGGTATAATGGCGATCAATGTTACATTGTTTAAAAATAATACTTTCTTGACAAATCAAACACTTTGCTGAATTTTTTTTATTCAAAACAACAAAATATTCCTCTTCCGAGTTTTCTTGAAATACTCTATTTTCATCAGATATTTTTTGTTTCTTATTTGAAGACATCATTATGGGTGTTTAAATTATAGTTTGATATAAAATAATACATTACAAAACAACTACAAATTTTCTGAATCACTTATGGTAAACAAAACTATAATAATTATTTATAAATATTATAAATAAGTATTAATAAGGGATTTATAATAATTTATAAATCACTATAAATCCTTTATAATAAACAAAACGGTCACTCATGTAAATATGTTCACCTAACCTACACCCATACATCAAATGTACCCTATATACGTTGTATATATTATAAATAAGTATTAATAAGGGATTTATAATAATTTATAAATCACTATAAATCCTTTATAATAAACAAAACGGTCACTCATGTAAATATGTTCACCTAACCTACACCAATACATCAAATGTACCCTATATATGTTGTATATATTGTAAATAATACTGCACTTGTTACAATGTAATGAATATTCGTTGCGAAGTGAGAAATGGGCAGGTAGGTAAATGTTGTCTGTGTCTACTTGACTGTCAATCAGTCAGTTGTTGCTGTTAATTTCAAGATTTAAAAATTTAAATTCATGACTGTCTGTTTGGATCACATGTGAAAGCTTGGTGGGCTGCTGGTTGAGTATGACGGGATTATATTATCATCCAAATTTAATCAAAATCAAATCAAATATTTGAAATATGGAAATTACTCATTGTGATAAATGAATACCAATAAAGATTAATTTAATAGTAATTTTATTGATTTAAACATACAGTTTACATATAAACTCAACAACATTTTCCAAAATAATTTATGCAAATTTATTTTAGTATTTTTCAACTATTTGACTGTCAGATTTGAATCTAGTGCACTTTGAACAAAATTTTGCTTACAGATTTTCAAATAATTATTTTACTAATTATATGTTTTATTTGCTTTATTTTTGAAAGAAGCTAGTAAGAGGTCTCTTGATTTAAAAACCTTCGGTTAATGAATTTTTGATTTAACAAACAGTATAAATCGATACTATTATTTCATTTTGCAAACATAAATTTTCACTTTTGCATAGAAACTGTTTCATCACCAATCAGTTATATACAGTTATTTATTTAAATCAATGATTTTCATGCTTATTTCCTTCACTGATTTTGTTAGATATATCAGATTTATTGTGTGTACCATTGATTTTGAGACAAAATTCACTTTTGTTTTATTAGTGGATTTGGTTTCGAATTTGGTCTTGGCATATACTGATAATATGAGCATTTGTAATGTATTTCTACATTTTTCAACTATATAAAACTATTTGACTTTATAAAACAATGATCACACATTATTCCAGATGTGTAAATCCATATATAAATTTGAACTATGATATTTTGTTGTTCTGTTGGATTATGCCAAATTTAATCAATGTAATGGTTTAAATAAGCAAACTATTTTGTATCAGTTTTATTAAAAAGGTATGTGTAAATCCATATATAAATTTGAACTATGATATTTTGTTGTTCTGTTGGATTATGCTAAATTTAATCAATGTAATGGTTTAAATAAGCAAAATATTTTGTATCAGTTTTATTAAAAAGTGGCCATAATAAAATCTATTATTAAGGAATTTTTAACAAATATAATTAAAAACATCAATATTAACTTTCAAAAAATTGAATTTATTTTTGCCAATAATTTAGCTGAATGAAGAGTTTTATAAATTATATAAATTTAAGACAATATTTGATGAAAATTAAAAAATTTTTAACTAATAGATAAAACCATAATGATTGACAAGTTTATTGCTTTATTAGACTTAATATCTAAATACTTGAAACTTTGTAGCTTCGAAATTCAAAATTGAATGGAAAATAATTGGCTAAGTATGTAATAATTATAAATTATTGTGTTATAATATAGATAATTATAATTATATTAATGCTTTTTGAAATGCTTTAACATCAATAAATAAAATGCAGTGACTTTCTGGTATCCAAGAACCAGATAGAAAATTTTACATAGGAATTAAAGGGAATTGAGTTTTTGATTTACAGATTTTCACCTATTGAACAATTTTTAAAAGGCACTTCATAAATTGAAGGAAACTTTTATTTCTTTTTACTCTAATATTCTACATGTATTTCAGTCCTTATATGTATTGAACCATTTATTTTCAGAAATTTAAATTAAATTGGCAATTAATTTTAGTCTGCTTGATGATTAAAAGAAATCTTACCCTTTTTTTACTCTATTAAATTGAAATTTGTATTATCTTCTTTTATTTGATATTAAAGCAAATCAATAACATTTCCTTCAATTTTAGCAAAATATTTTCTCTGATTATTTCAAACATTTAATTATTAGAAACAACTAATTTTATATTATTGTTTTGAATTTATTAGCTATAATTGGTTTTAATTCTTGTAAACAATATCCCATGTTGATAATGCTTACAAGAATTAAAACCAATTATAATTAGTTATTAGCTATTAGCTATATAGTTACCACCATATTTTTGTTTTTAGCTTTATCATTTGTTGCAAAAATAAAAAATAAATTTTATTTAAAAATAAAATTGACCACAAAATCAGGCAAGAGTTGATTTAAAAATTTCTTGCAGCATTGTTTTAGTAATGTTATGCTGCAAAGTAACATGTATCATATAAAGTGCAAAAATTAATATAATGATAAAATAGAACTCTCAAGGGATGAAGAAATAATAGTGTTAAAAAGATGGTGTGTATGAGAAACAGGATTTTGAAAATGAGAGTCATTTGCACTCTGATTATTTACTTTTTAGATAATTTTCCGTATCATATAAAGTGCAAAAATTAATATAATGATAAAATAGAACTCTCAAGGGATGAAGAGATAATAGTGTTTAAAAGATGGTGTGTATGAGAAACAGGATTTTGAAAATGATAGATAATGAGAGTCATTTGCACTTTGATTATTTACTTTTTAGATAATTTTCTTTTTATGATATAAAAATATTATTAGTATATTTAGTTTTAATAATAGAGTTATGTTCTTAAGATGTTTACAATCTTTCAAATAACGAATTTTTCTTTATCATTTTTTCATTCTTTGTTAATTTAAATAAGCTTAGTATTATTATTATTTTTTATTATCATTAGGAATATGTAAATAACAAGCCAAAAATAAAAGAAGAAATCAAACCTAGTTGTGCAGGATCAGCTAAATCCTTTTCAACAAATGATATAAAAGTACCAATATCTAAATTGACCAACACAACTAATATACCTAGTTGTCAGAGTGGTATTTCATTTACGTCTTCACCTATGTGTTCTTTAGGAAAGAATACTAGACCAATCTTTCTTCATGCTAATATTGCTCACCTACAGAAAGCTGCTGCTGCTGCTGCTGCAGCTTCAGCTATTGGAAATCCTCCAAAAACAGAAATGGAAGAAGGTATATATTTTATCAAAACTATTACCGTATTACTTCGAATTTAAGCTCAGTAGGATTTTAAAAGTTGGAAAATATCGTATTACTTCGAATTTAAGCTGCAGTAGAATTTTAAAATTTGAAGCTGCCTCCAATTAAGCCGCAGTAGGATTTTAAAATTGAAAAATCGGGAAAAAAAATTTTATAATAGGTATTGAAAAATAAGAAACATTTTTATTTACTTAAACAGGTACTAATATACATAATAAGCTAACTAATTTATTGAGAATCTTCTTCAGATATACAATCACTTTCGTTTTTTTTTTAAAATAGCACCAGGTATCTTCTCCGAAACATATTCTAATCAATCTTTCATCAGTTCTGTTGTCATCCATACATTCTTTTATGCTCGAATTAAAACACCCTTAGGAAAATTTTCCTTGGGTACAGTTGTTTTGTTTAAAATAAAAAGTGGCAATTTGTTTCCACCAGCAAATTTTCCTTGGGTGCAGTTTTTTGTTTAAAATAATAAAAGGTGGCAATTTGTTTCCATTAGCAGTTATAAACAGCATTACAGTAATTCTTGATTTTTCTTATAATTAAAATATGGTCAGATATGACACAATTCTACAAGCTACTATCAAACAGCAACTGGATTAAATCAGAAAAGTAGGAACGGGGACCACCGAATAAACTATTATCAATGGTCTTAATACTACATGCATGCTTAGAATGTAAAACAAAAACACGAACGTTGGGGCTCGGGAAGAAATATAAAGTTAAAATATTCGCTTTGAATTTAAGCCGCACCCAAATTTTACATCTTAAAAATATGAATAAAAAGTGCGGCTTAAATTCGAATTAATACGGTATAATTATTAAATCATTGCAAAATGTTTTAAGCAAAAAATATTTTTAATATATATTACAAAAATTTCATGTAAAATTAAATTTTTTTGAATTTTATTATTAAATGAATCATCCTTTATAAATTTAAGATGATGTTTCTGATCAAAGTAGCACTTCAGTCCTAGCTACATTGGCTGCCTTAGCAGAAGCTACTTCATCAAATACAGGTAAATATATTAAATTCTAATGGAAAGAGTTTTTAAATTCTAAAATCTAATATTTTTATTATAAGTAATTTTATCTATAGTGCCAAAATTTTATTAAACAAATATGACGTCATTAACTAATTACAACAACAAAAAAAAATTTAAATATTCTAATTAGTATCAAAATAAACTATTTTTCTTTATGTATTTAATTGATCTTAATGAATTTTTAGCCACTTTATTAAAAATTATTTTATATTTGCCAATTTCTTTCCATCAGTAAAATGCCAATGTAAATATGAGAAATCACTTAATAATTAATAAACAGAAAAAATTTAACTAGCAATATATTGATAGTAACTATATTTTATTAATTTATGTATTTAATTGATCTTAATGAATTTTTAGCCACTTTATTAAAAATTATTTTATATATTTGCCAATTTCTTTCCATCAGTAAAATGCCAATGTAAATGTGAGAAATCACTTAATAATTAATAAAGAGAAAAAATTTAACTAGCAATATATTGATAGTAACTATATTTTATTATAGAATATTACTTTATTAAAATGCATTATAAAAATAATATGCACTTCCATAATAAACTTTGTAACAAAAAATAATTGCTAAAATGCCTTTTAATGACCAAAATACAATAAAATTTTTAATAGAATGATTATTTTATACTCTCTCAATAGAGTATAATCAATATAAATATGAAAATATAATTATAAATACAGTAATTTTTAGTAAAAACTGTTAAAACATATGGTGCCATCTCTGGTTGGAAAGAAAACAAATTATATGATGATAATGGTGATAGATATTTTTTTATATATGTTATATATATTAAATATATACCAAATTTTTGTATAATAATCAAAATTAAATAGAAAATTATTTCACTTAATGTTTAATAGTAGATATTGAATCACAATATGTTAATGTATTAATTTATAAGTTTATAATATATATAATAATCGACATATAAAATAATTTGAAGTAAGCATTAAATTTAAATTATGGAATTAATATATTTGGTAGCTAAATTAACTGAACAAAGATTTTAAAGAAGACATTATTTTTACAAAATGATTTTTCATATTTGATCAATTATTTTTTTAGCATCTGCAACCACAGAGGCCTTGCAATGGTTAGAAACACATGGTATTACTATGTTTCCTAATGATAATTCCACACTTATTGCATCAGCAATTGAAGGAGGACAAACTATTTCATTAACAGGTAAAGCCAAATTAATTATTCATAATTGAAATTTGTTAGACTGTCTGAAAAGTTAGTGAATTTTATTCTATGGTAAAAACTATGATTTTGTTGCTTATATATAAAATTTTCATACAAAGTTTTATTTTTAAGTAATGCAAAAAAATGTTTTCAAATAATTTCCACCAGCATATTTATTAGTTTTGAAAAATTTATTTGCTAAAATTGGAGAACTTTCTATCATCATTATTTTATGTTTGAATTTACAAAAATGATTAAAATATCTAAAATAAATAGTTTTACATATTTTTTCCCCTCTTTCATTATTAATATTTAAATAATCACAATTTATTAACAAATGTTATCATCTTGAATCTGTCTAAATCTTTCTTATTGGAATATCTGGCTGTGTTTATCTTATTTTGATATATTAAACATTTCTATAAGTACCAATGAAAGATGATGACAGCTAAGTCCCCAATTTTGGAAAATATTAGTTGTCTGCTTTTTCAGCCTAGGAAATTACGATATGGGAATGCAGAAATTATTCAAAAGTTATTTTTTTTTAGCATTTGAATCCAAAAAATTGTCTATACTTTTATGTTAGCAGGAAAAATTCATCTCTTGGCTGAAAAATAAATTACAGACTTTTCAGACAATATAACCTTATCTTGAACTAAATATATTGATCTTTGTTATAAATTTTAATTGAAATATGCATAAGTTTTTTATTTCATTTGCTTTTCTTGTTTAAAAATGACTTTTATACAAGCAAATAAGCAGGAAAAATTTTTTAATAATATTTTAAGCTTTGTAATAAGTTTTCATTAGACTGTTATCTTTCTGTAATTATAAGTAAACTTTCAATAAAAATTCTTTCCAATTAATACATTTAAATTTTAAATAAAGTCTGTTCTTAAAAAAAAAAAAAAAAAACCAATTGTATAAATCAGGGATGCACAGACTTGTTAAGACCAAGGGCCACATAGATTTACTGCGACTTTCAGTTTGGTTTTATGAACTTGTTACATTAAAACTTTATTAGAATTGTAACTTTCATGTCAGAAAGTTTTAATAATTGTCATAAATATCTTATTCTATATTTATAGTAGAAATAGGCATATTGAATAATTTATACGATATTTAGCTGTAGTTCATAAGTTTGAGTAAAATACAAAAGAGTTTTGATAATTTCTTCCTCTAAATAAAAGATTTTTAAAATAAAGATTGTTATCATTTAATTTACTATTTTAAATGTTTATAAATATGTAAACGAATCTTTCTTTCTAGTAGGTATATAATAAATATCAAGAAGTAATATTGTCACCAAATTTCAATATAATAAGAGCAATATATTTTACATGAATATATTTTAAATGTTTATAAATATGTAAACGAATCTTTCTTTCTAGTAGGTATATAATAAATATCAAGAAGTAATATTGTCACCAAATTTCAATATAATAAGAGCAATATATTTTACCTGAATAAAATCTTTAAATATTTTGATTCCATAAAACATTTTTATAGGATTTTTGTCTTACATTATTCAAATAAATATACAGGGTAGTTTATTAGAATGGTATAAGCTAAAGTCATATAATTTTATTATAAAACATAAAAGCAAATTATATTTTTCAGAATGGTTGTAGTTCCATTAAATCTTCCTGTGATAAATTATTGAGTGTAATAATACAAATGAACTCTGTGCAGATAATATAAAAAATGTAAATTGACAATAAGAAAAAATCTTATTAGTACAGTATTATATCCTAAATTGCGAAAGAACTTGGAAATTTAGGGAACGTTGAAAATTATCAATGCCCTTATAATCTTTGAAATTAAGGGAAAAATATCTTGTGTTATTGTAATCTTGATTCAGTTTATAAATTTTTAGATAAAAATGAAATTTATGAAGGCCATATATGACATCATTTTTATGTATTACTCTATTGCAATTCACATATTTTTATTTTTAACACTGATGTTTAACTCTGGTGACATACAGATTCAACAATTAAGGATAAACTTTAGCCATCTGGCGTAAAAATTTCAATTTTTAGTAAACTTTTTCTAATGCAATAAGAATATTCCCATATTATATGAATTTGTGAAAGTAGAATAAAATTTTGCTAAATTTATAATATAGAAATTATAAATAAGTAAATAAAACAGCACTAAATAGCAAGAAAAAGTTTTTAATTGAAGTAATTAAAAGAATTTAATTGAAGCAAGAAAAAGTTTAAATTTAAAATAAATTTATTTACTTATTTAAGAATCTAAGCAAGTAGTATACTTTATTATAGAAATTATAATTTGTTTACTTAGTTTGATATAATTTATTCTAAACAAAATCAATTATTATCTTGTATATTAAAGTTTTAAAAAAATTTAAAATATTAGAGTATTTTCTATTTTGTTATGCTATAGTAAATTTGAATTGCATGTTTTTCAATAATTAATTAAAAATTTATAAAAAATCTTCTTATAATTATTTGTATTTCTTCTTATATTCTAAAATCCTTTTATTCATAATAAATAAAAAGTCTGAATATATGTATAATTACAGAAAAACCAATGATTTTTATAAAATGTCAATAAATCTTGATTGCACAAATAATTCAACAAGCACTTTAAACAGGAATGATACAATTTATTATTAATAAAAATATAATTGTTAAATATACATTTATTATGATTTCTTGACACAAATTTTGTTTCTATGAATTACTACATCATTCATTGTTATATTTTTTGAAATTTGTCAGACAGAAAAAGATAAAATAATGTTAAATTTATAGTATTAAGATACACTTATCAGAATTAATGAAAATGATCTTATAGGAAGGTTAGATTAAAAGTATTAAAAATAATATATGTTGGTTTTTCAAAATTATGGCAAGACAATAAGTGGAATGTAATAGAACTCTGCAAAGATTTTTGTCAAAAAAATGAGTAATAGTTCTCAGAATATTTAGAATTTAAAATAAATGTCACCTCATCTTCATTTATGTATCCATTTCTTAAATGTGAAAAAATAAAATCAATTTAACTGATTATCATATGAATAAAATAACATACTGAACTTATTTAATGGCACATCCTGCAAATACGAGTGCTAAATTGTTAGGAGAATTACATCTTCAACTGTACTAGAAGAGACTATGTGTAGTTTGTCAAATTAATACAAATGAGAAAAACTGTTTTTATCTCAAGCCATCTGTTTTTAATGCTTCTAATAAGAAAAATTATTTTCAATAAAAAGGATTAAGTAAAGAACAATATATGAATATAAAATGTACAGAATAAAATGAATTAAATGCTATTATTTAATAGCTTTTGAAAAAATAAGCAAAACTAATGTATGGATCTGAAGGACTAATTGCAATTGACATATCAACAAAATTCTTAAAAGCTTCACTAGTAGAGTATGTTGTATAAGGAATTGTTTTGTTATGAAATGAAATAATCTTATGATTCATAAATGCAATAAATGGCAATATTTGTGATATGAAGATTACATTTATTTTGGGTTTTTACGGAAATATAAAACATATTTGAATCAAGCAATTCTGTTACTCAAATTATAACTTGTGAATTCTGATACACCAGAACTGTTTTATAGAATAATTAGACATTAAAATTGATTAGTCAGTCACTAATCAAAGCTAAAGTAAATCAAATAAATTACATAATGTATTCTTATAGAAAATAAGAATATTGGTAATGAAACCTGTTATTTGAAAATGATAGAAATACACATTTCAAATAAAAAATAGTTCTTCTTATAAATTGTTTTTTCCTTGATATTAATAAATAGAAAAGTGTTTAATAATTAACTGGTGCAAAATTTAATAAAACTTCCTCATTGCATTCTGATTCATTTAAAATAATCGAAAGTTTTAATTAAAAAATATTTGAATACAATGAAAATATTCTGCATAATAGATTAGTCCTTTGCATACTTGTTTTTATTTCTTTGAATATATTTTACTTATTTTTACGAATTAAAATGGCACATATGAAGAAAATTCATTAGTGATCTAGGAATATAGAACAGAGATAATTTTGAATAATAAAATATCCAAATCTTTAAGTTCAAAAGGAAATATATGAAGAACATACTATTTATGTATAGAACTAATTTTAGAGAGAAATTCTATACCTGGATAAATATAAAGATAAGAGGAGTAGATCATCAATGATGAAAACAATTTAATCGGTGTTCACTAAAAGAAAATTATCGTCGAAAATAATTGATATAAATCTGGAATTTATTGAGGAATATAACATAATCCTGATTGATACTGTTTTTCTGTATTCTTAACCAAATTTATTTGAAAAGTACTGGTTTAAAACTATTGAAGTTTATATGAATCATTATCATTATTAACAAATGCAAACACTACAGTATGCATTAAAGCATACAGTATGCTTATTATATAATAATATCTTTATAATAATCAATAATCATCATTCATCGCATAATATTATCTTAATAATCTTCTATTCTTGTATCTTTACAAAATTATTAATAAATAGTAATGTCAATTTTAATAACAGGAAATAATATAAAATATAAAAATTATACAATATATATGCATTATTGTTTATCTAATAAGTGTTTTACATGATATTCTAATAAATATTATACAGTAGTTTACTAATAGATATTTTAGAAGAAAATATTTCTGAAGCTAGAAAAAAATTAACAATTAAGAATGAGGAATTGTACTAGAAAAAATAGCACAATTTCAGTGCCAATTTAAAAGCATAATTAATGAAAAAGAATAAAACTAAATATCTAAAGATACATCCTAAAGTGTGAGCATTTTAATTCATTGAATCAGATCCGAACTATTACAAATAAAATCAGATGATCGTGAATGGAGCTGATAAATTAGCATATATGTTTCAAGTCTACATTTTATAGAATTAGAATCTGAATAATTGTTAAAAAGTTAGTTATAAGAATTATATATCAAAAATGATGTGCAAATATAAAAAAATGTATTTATTTTTGGGAAATATTGTTTTATTTGTTAGAAAAGAATAATTATAACTTAACATGATCATTTTCTACAATGCTGGACTTTATAAAAAGTAATTTTTGATTTGATGGAACTCTTGCCACTATGCAGTGGTTTTTTTACATCATTATCCAGTTTTGAATGCCATTCTGAAAAGGTTTCTAAATTTTTGTTTGTTGCATAATAAGAAAGAAATCAATGTACTTTGCTTGTACCACATAGTAAGCTACCTACATATACATAGATGACCATAATAATTGCATCATGTTTCACATGTAGAAAATTGTAAGAATAAATTGACATGAAATTATCTGAATAATGTAGAAAGCTAAAAAGACATGTCTCATTCCATTTTATGAATAACTAATGAAATAATGATTATCTTTTGATTTTGTATAGTTGTGAACAGAACATTGAAAGTATTGTAAAGACAAAGATACAAGAAATATGGTAAATAATATTGGATTTTATTAGTAACTTTGCTATGCTACACTTTTTCAGCCAAAGAAACAGTATCCAAATAACTTAGTATTGTAGGAACAAGAATTAGAATAAAATTATCGCATATTTTATAGTGTGATGCAATTATTTTGGCCACCTTTGTATATATGTTTATGTAATTATTATATATATGTAACATATTTTCAAACTGTCTATTTAGAAGCTGGAAGGTTAGCACTTACATGGGTAAAAGAGCAGCAAAATCTAGTAAAAAATTCATCAGTGCCACAAAATACAGAAAACGCCTTAGGATCAAATGGTATACAGAGTGTATCACCTAGTGGAAATCAAGTAAAATATTTCTGCTTTAATGATGTGAAATATTCGTTAAATTATTTTTCTAACTTTATGAATTTTTTTTGTAGAAAGTTATTACTATTTTGGCCGACCAAGCTCAGTTACCTTCTATTATAAACAATTCTTCTCCATCATCAGTAGTAGTAGTGAGTGGATCGCAAAACAGAGGTATCTATTTATTACTGTTTCTCTCTAAAGTTTATGGAATTGATAATTGCAGGGAATATAACATCAATCACTATATCTGAATTTTATTTTGCTGCATTAGAAAGAAAGAAAAATTTTATTTAAAATTAAACTTATAATGACTTGCTTAATCCATTTGATGCTACCTTGTTCAAATTTAGTACCTGTTGTGTCATACAGTTTGAGCTTAACATGCTTTTAAAACAAACACTTCATTCATAATTTTTGATTAAAACAAAGTTATAATTACAAACGTTTTGCATATTATAATAAATGTTTATGCAATCTATAAAATATTTTTATTACAATACATAATTCATATAAATTAATAAAATTCTATTTGAAAGATAAAATAAGAAGAAATACAATATGCCTAAAATTAAATACAGATAGTCCTTGATTTACAATGGATCGGTTTCAAACTCTGGCATTGTAAGTTAGAACAGTTTGAAGTCGAAAATGCCCAAAATTTACGGATTTCTCACTTTTAATGTTTACAAGGACTCTAAACAATTATCTTAATAAACATAAATAACACAAAACTATAAGAATCAAACACAAAAAAGGATGCTTTCCTATTATTGGGTCAGGGAACTTGAATTAATTGAACTGAATTGATCAGTCACAGAATTAATGGATTTTAACACAGTTGTAAGTATGAGTGGTTGTAAATTGAGGGCTACTTGTTTATTTTTTTTTTAAACACATTAATGTAGTTATTTTTATGATGTTGATATACAAATATTTTAGGATAGACTTAGTGGGATATTATGTGATATGAGTTGCAGGAAGATGAAATTTCATTTTCAAATTTCAGAAAATTTCAAAAACTCTCAGAGAATTTGAAATATTATGATAGCAGAATACTCTAGTAACCATATGATGTAAAATTATACAGTTAGATAACATATTATACTGACAGTATTTCAAGAAGTTGTCAATTATACCAAAAATCCTTATTTTATGGTATGAACTATTTTGTTCATCTCTGAAAAAAGAGATTTCTAATTAGTCCAGTTGTGAAATATAAAGTGGCCATAATTAAATTCCTGTTATTTATAGCCTTCTGTAGCCTGATCTAACAACTGGAATATCACAAAGTTTGGCAGTGAAACCTAATTCGGAGATGAAAAACAGAATTTTTGCAGAAAAAGTCCAGTTCAAAAAGTCGCTGATAGGGGAATATAGTCCTATACAATGCAAAAAAAGTGAAAATAGATAACAACTAAATAACAAAGACTAAACTGAAATGAATGATTGCCTTTGTGTGTTGTACTTAAGATAATAGGGAACAAAACATTTTAATTATCAATTTAGTTTAGCACAATAATTCTGAAAGTTAGTGGAATGTAAATGTTAAAAACTTGTTGTCAAACTTGAAAACATAAATGAGCCCATGGTTATGCAATAGGACTTAGTTCAATGGAACCAACATTCACATGGCCAAAACATGCAAAAAATCCCTAGTGAACCAAGGGTCAAAGGTCATATGTGTACGAGATACAGAGGCATCTAGGGAGCATAGGTAGTGGAGCACGGGAACGGGACATGTCGCGTGGCAGATCGCAGCGATGCTAGGGGTTCTATATCTTGTAAACGTTTGGTCTTTGACCCTTGGTTCACTAGGAATTTTTTGCGTGTTTCAGCCCCCCTTTCGATGTGTACCACTTTCGCCATGCTTTGGTAAGGCAACAATTGTACCAAAGTGATTAATCACTGCTTTTCAATGGCATGGCCACCTCACTCCCTTGATATCATCTTATGCAATTTTTGAATGTAGGATTATCTGAAGGCCAACATCTATATGGCAGTTCTCAAGCTTGACAACCTTAAAGGACAACACTGCATGAATTATTATGAACATTTCTGCAGATATGATACATCCTGCTGTTGAGAATGCTGTATATAGGATGCAATTTACTTATGATCGGTAGCTTGGTAACTTAAAAGCCTTTCCAATCGTTAGCCGTGTTCACTAATGTGCTACTGCCATTTATTTTTTAGCTTTGTAATTTTAAAGCGCAAAACTAATGGTGGGGCAAGCGGACACATCTCTGTGTGGGCAAAAGGACACACATGTTTTTTGCCATTTATATTAATAAATGACATTCTATTATTTGTATGGCTACTAGGGATTTTTTGCATGTTTCGGTCCCCTTTTGATGTGTACCACTTTTGCCATGCTTTGGTAAGGCGACAATTGTACTATCACTTTGTCTTCTGTGAAGTGATGTCATAGAAGCTGCTATACTGGTCATGCAATATGGGGAGTTGCTGTCTTGCATGAAAATGGTATCAAGCAGACATCAACTTCAATTTTATGCAAATTATTGGGTCTGGGCTACAGCAGCATCATATTTTCCCTGTCTGTGACTTTTTGAATTAAACTTTTCTTTGCTAAATCCTGTCTCCTATGTCCTAATTAGTCTCCTCACCAAATTTGATGCCATTCTAGTTGTTAGATTGGTTACAGAATGTCTGATTAGGGGAAGTTCAATTATGGTTATCCTGTATATTACAAAATACATTATATAAAGTTATTTCAGTACTTTTGAAAGCCAAATAATTGCATTTTCTGTTATTTGACCCCCAAAAGTATAAACTTTTACATGAATTAAATTTGTAACTTGAGGCGTGCATGTATATAGATTTTTGCAGGTTTATATTAGAAACTGTCTAATAGAAATTTAATGCATAATAATACAATTATTATCACGATAGAATGCTTCTATGATTTCATTATCAGCAGTTAACTCATGGCAATCAACTTTTTTATATTGAATATGTATGTATCAATAGATTTATAATTAATTTTTAACACTTATCTATGAAACTGTCAGAATTACAGGATAAGCAAAATACGCATAATTAATTGATTGAATTATTAACGTAATACCCATAAACGTAGAATGAATTTCTAAGAAGTGAGCATTTATTCAGTAGGTATAAACTTCATTAGAATATTTTAAAGTAGAAAGTACATAGACAACATACAGCATTTATTCTAAATTAAATGTTTGTATACATATCTTATTGCAGCAGTCATAAGTCTTTAGAAAATGAAGATAGGATTTTAAAATTCAGCATTATGTCTAGATTGATTGTGAATGTGAAGTGCCAAGTGTGGTCACAGTTAACATGGAGTTGAAAATACCTTGTAATCACGACAAAATGCGTCTTTTAGGTTTTTGTTTAAATTCCCCACAAGACCATAATGTAAAGTTTAAATATTATAATGTTTAGAGATAATAATACTGAGATGGATCACAATACCAAAAGTTGATGTTACAATAGCATAATGATGTTGTGATATCATGACATGATACTAAGTGACATTACAGTAATGGCATTTTAAGATTTTATCATGATATTACAATTACATAAACAATAACTGACATCATAATACCATAAAAGTATTAAGTGTTTATCATACTAATAGAGAGAAAATTGTTCCGGAAGTTATTTAAGGTCAGCTATTATTTTTAGTAATGATATGATATTACAATTACATAAACAATAACTGACATCATAATACCATAAAAGTATTAAGTGTTCATCATACTAATAGAGAGAAAATTGTTCCGCAAGTTATTTAAGGTCAGCTATTATTTTTAGTAATGATTTGTTTCTAATCATGGTTAAAATTTTTAATGTATGATATATTTTATATCTGTGTGCCAGAGGTAAAGGGTGCTATGTTCATTTTTTTCAATATTGAAATAACACTATTAGTTTGTTATACTTTTGTTACACTACTCAGAGGTATAGGGCACTAAGTCCTATTTCAATAATAACAGCTATATTCAAAGGTAAACAGCACTATGTCTGTAAGGATTGTAGAATTAGATAAGGAGTTGTGGTTGGAGAGAGGTGGAGAGAATGGTGTACCTTACCTGTTGTCGATGTCTGATGGTTCTGGACGGCCATGTTGGATGGTCCGCAGTAACGTTCTCGTCTTTTTCACTTCGAAAAATGTTATGATGGTTACAGTATTTGAAATTAATTTTGTTATTAATAATTGTAAATTCCAACTTAATAATTGTGTATTGTTAAAAGAAAATATTTATTGTATTGGACTATTGGTGATATTGAAATGTAAATGTGCTCTCATTAAAAGAGCTAACACTAGAGGGATCAACGTCCTGTCCCGAGATTGAATTCTTACTGAAAGTTGGTGTGTGACTGGTCGACAAGTTGGAGAATTACAAGCTGGATATTTGTAAAGTGCTTGAATTTAGCACTAGAAGTTTAAGCTCCTTTTCTTCGGTACAGGACAAACAGGTTGTATTTTTATGTTCAAATAATTCAGTTAATAAAAAGTAATACTTTAAGTAACCATGGATTCATTTTTTGATTTAATTGATACTATTTTAGACTGGTTAGACCGTAAGGAACTTCATTTTCATATAAGTTTTAATACGACGGATAAGAAAAATATTTTAATATTATTTTTAAATTATAAAATTTTATAAATTAAAAAATATAATATTTTTATTTAAAAAATTTTATTTATAAATAATATATTAAAAAGGTTTATTGAAAAATATTCATTAACAAGCAAGCTGTAAATAAAGAAACAAAAAAAAACCTTTAAACTGCTCTCCTGTAAATTTTCGTTTTTGTGACATGGTGCTGTTTACCTCCGGCATACACATATAATGATTTTCTCAGTATATGTATATTATCTTGATTATAAGAATAAATGTATTGCCAATTTTATGATATAAACTTGCAAAATTCATTATAAATATTGAAAGTTTAATGATGTAGTTTTAATAAAATACATATTAAATAAAAGTTCGTTTATATAGAGTACCTATAGATAACTTTATCGATGCATAATATCTTTTTGTTATTGACAGGTAACTCTGAAGGAAACTGTACAGAATCACCTGCCAAGAGACTTAGGAAAGGTTCTCAACAACCATTAAAAACATATGGGAGGACACCTGTGGTAATGCAACAGATTTTTAAAATTTGTTAGTTTTCATTTAATAAACTAAAATTGACAAGTTATTAAGATTAAATTTACTATTAACTGCTATAGAATAGCATAGAAAATGAAAAAGAGAAACTTCAGAGAGAATTAGATGAAGCTCGGAGACAAGCCGAAAAATACAAGACACAGCTCCAACAAAAAGAACACGAAGCAGAACAGTATCGCAAACAGTTGGAAGAAATCCGGACAGCAAAATGAAAAAAAAGGATTATAATGTACACTTGTAATATTTAAATACCTGTATATAATTTCATTCTCAAAATGTGCAATTTCATCACAATCATGAATCAAATAAATGCTGTTATTTTCAGAAAATTGCTTTATAAACATGTATATATGTTATCTTTAAAGAAGAAATTACACAATATTTTTATCAGTTAATATCTAAAATGATATTTTTTACAAATTAATACTCAGTTAATATTACTGTAATTTATTGTATATTTTTACCATTTTGATGATAAAGACACCATTTTAAGTAATTAACATAAGATATAGGAGATGTATATAGTAAGATTAAAATACATTTTTAGGCTTTCTTGTTACACAGCCTTTTATTTATTTATTTTTTTGTACAACCTTTTACATTGCAACGATTTAACAATTACCAAAATTAAAACCCTAATAATACACTTTATTAGGGTTTTAATTTTGGTAATTGTTAAATCGTTTCAATGTAAAAGGATGTACAAAAAAAAGGCTGTGTAACAAGAAAGCCTAAAAATGTATTTTAATCTTACCATTTTAAGTATTTATCACAGTAATGATCTTTTTAATTAATACATAATTTATATAACTACATAAAGTTTTTTTAACTGTCACGAATGGCACCTCCATCAGTTATTCAGCAGTAGAAGTTTTAAGCAAAATAGGCTTTTTTTAATAGAATACATAATCTGATATTGAAGAAATGTTTTGATGAAAACAAAAGATATGTTGATTTCGACAATAACATTTTTCGTATTGAGATAAAAGAAAATATGCTAAAAAATACACTTTTCAAGAATTTAATCAAGATTTTGTGTCTTTGACAGTATTTCAGTTGTAAAAAAATGTGTGTTTAGTACAATGATACTTGTATATTAATATGCATAGTTTTATTTGATGAGAAAATTCATTATCAAGTTTAATTTGATCAAAACTCATTTGCCTGTTTTCAGCGGAAAATATGCTAAAAAATACACTTTTCAAGAATTTAATCAAGATTTTGTGTCTTTGACAATATTTCAGTTTGTAAAAAAATGTGTGTTTAGTACAGTGATACTTGTATATTAATATGCATAGTTTTATTTGATGAGAAAATTCGTTATCAAGTTTAATTTGATCAAAACGCATTTGCCTGTTTTCAGCAGAATTGAATTATTTCATGCAATGTTTAAATCTCATAAATTCTAGTGCCTGCCACATATTGAGATTTAATAATTCATTAAAAGTAATACCTAACTAAAGCTTTAATCCACAAGCCACACAATTAAGGATTATGCAGATAATTTGATTGTAAGTTTTTGAACAAAGCAACATAATCAACATTTTTGTATGCCTACTGACACAAAATATATTTTGTTGTATTAATGACTGTGATAGTTATAATTGAAAAATTTTTTATTAAAAAGTTACAAAATATGTTTCATTGCTTTTTTCCCCAAAATCATAAATTTAAGTAAATATTTTTTATTTTTCACCTAGTGAAAATATTAAGAAAGAAATAATATTGATGGAAAGTCGAGAAGGAAATACAGACCATTCGAGTTACCTATGCTGAGGCATGGAAGCAAATTGCTCCTTTCCATCTAGCAAAACATTTGCAAATGTGATGCATCCGAAAGAAATAATATTGATGGAAAGTCGAGAAGGAAATACAGACCATTCGAGTTACCTATCTTGAGGCATGGAAGCAAGTTGCTCCTTTCCATCTAACAAAACATTTGCAAATGTGATGCATTGGTACAGATATATTCAAAATGCAGAATTGCATTTTGCAGATTATATGCAAAATGTTATTAAGCAGTTTAAGTATCTGTTTAATGATGATTATAGTTTAGCCATATCTTTTGCAGCAACTTGAAATAAGATTAAATATAATGAAATATTTTGTCAATGCTAATCGGAAATTTGTAAAATCCATTTAAGTCAATATGCAATTAATGAATTGTGCAAGTTTTATATTTCATTAATAGGAAGAATTTTTTTAGTTTAATTTACAGGTTAACAAATTTTCCAGTAAACATAACTGTGATCTAATTATATAATAGGAAAATGATAATATCGTATAACACGAATTAGCATTTTCCTATTATATAACTAGATCCTTTACTATGTATATTTTATCATCATATAACATGAATTATTGTGCTATACGATAATAAATTACATATAGTAAAGTAAATAATATATTGTATCTCTCTCGCCTCAACTATTAGGGGAGTGGGATGGGAATCCGACAACGAATTAATCTATTTTCCATAGTCTTATATGGGAAATACTGCCCCGCAATTTGATGCTAGTTCGGCAACGGATTAGTGTTGAATTTTGAGGTACCATTGTATCTTTTATTATTATTAATGCAGTTTCTTTGAGAAAGATCTAATAAAATGATACCACATCAATACATACAGTTATACTTAAGTCTTATCAAAATTTTTAAAGGATCTTGACTAATATAAGATTAAATTATATATCACATTTGATCAAAATCAGTTGAATGTTGTAATCTATTTTATTATTATTAATGCAGTTTCTTTGAGAAAGATCTAATAAAATGATACCACATCAATATATATAGTTATACTTAAGTCTTGTCAAAATTTTTAAAGGATCTTGACTAATATAAGATAAAATTATATATCACATTTGATCAAAATCAGTTGAATGTTATAATCTGTAGAAGTATTTATCAAAAATTGAACCAACATTCTGATCTAATTATGCTGAAACTTATAACAAACTTTATGCAATTTAAGATATATTTAATGTTAAAACTGAAATTTTAATTTTTATACAGGTAGAAAGCCAAAATTATGATCGATAAAGAATATTTATTTTTCACTGAAATCTCTACATTACAACATTTATGCCATTGACATATGATGTGTTAATAATGGCAGAATAGGAGGATTTGTCTTGATGTCTGAACAATGGTTCAGACATCAAGACAAAAGCATCTGCAGCTGAAATTTTCGTTTCAGATTAAAAGATAGAAATCTGAAGTGCTAAATTAGAACTAGAGGGAATGTAGATGATTTTTTTTAGTTTTTGTGCATGTAGCTTTGCATTATCGTACAGAAAAAGCACTCCTTTTGATCATGGATAATTTTTTCAACATTTATGAATGTTTTTCCCACTATTTCAGGAACATTTATTCACCCATTGCTCAAGATGAGGTTCTCTACACATTGAATATTGACATCATTCATTACTGTGATATCTGAGCATTCTCTTCCCACATTATCATGAATAAATTAGCATTCTCCTTTAAACCATGAACATCATTCATATATCATCTTCAGAGTTTGTTCTCCAAACTATGCTGTTAGTCTCTACAAAATTTCAGCAGGTTTGATTTTTTCATTCACAAGAAAATAAATAATAATGTACTGCACAATAGCCACACTGGATTCATCATCTCTTATTCTAAATAACAATAAACATGGTTGCCATGACATCAAACATTGCTGCAGAATGTAAATACTCCATGCTTGATATAAAGATACAAACAGGTGCTTGTTAAAGCAAAATTCTGGTTTTGATGTGAATAACTATTAAGTATAAACTGAAATTGTTTAACTTTATAAATCACAGTATCAGTATTTTGAATTCAGGAGCAAAAAAAAATGACAGTTGTTAATTGATTTTGTTTTTATCAGCTTACTTTATTTCTTTTGTTAGTTCAAATTTTGGATTTATTTTGTATTTTATTGAATTATTCTGATAGATTGTCAAATTAGTAAACAATATAGAATGAAAGTTGTAACAAGTTGAATTTTGGTGTAATGAAAAACAACATTGAATGGACCTAATTGGTTAATCATGCTCTCTCTGGATAAAATTTTTCTAGGTAGCCAAAACAATTCTAAATAAAATTTCCCACACACATTTGCCATTTCTTTTGAATGATACTTCAAAAGAAATGTCAAATGTGATACATATAAAGATATAATTTGTCTAATACATTGAAGCCACATGAAATTAATTTTAATAACAAAAATTTGTAATCATTATACTGTAGAAATATTTAACACACCTTTGCTATTATATAATATTCTTAGTATCATTATTATATGTAATTATTTGCATGCCAAGCAGGACTGCTGAGAGGGGTGACATCCGAGACTTTTGTCACTGTTTTTTGAAAAAAAAAAAAAAAACCTCGGCTTATACACGAGTATATACGGTAATTATAATACATATAGACAAGATATTAAATTATAAATATACAATTTAATAGAAAAATAATTCTTTTCTTGTTAAAAAGACATACAACCCCCAACTTACCAACAATCCCCATCTTATAAAAGTGGATCATTTTGTGGAACCGTATGTAAGTCACAACATACTCTATAGTCTATGTATATATATGGAGCATACTCTATACAGTATTAACATATTATCCTATACAAGAAGTCTCCAACTTGTGATGTTCTGAGTTACCACAATCCTTACTTATGATAGCCATCATCAATGATTTTGCAATAATTGCAGCCAATTGACCAGATGGCCAAGTAATCACAAGAATGGAGGCATGTTATGCCACCAGGGCTGCCAAGAGGGAGTGACATCCAAGGCTTTTGTCCATATCCAACTTAGTTTTCTAGTAACTTTGTTAAGCTAATTTGTATTAAGCTGCCAAACCACATGGGATACTTTGGCCAGTAACCATTTTTGGAGTCCACTTTAGGCTTGGCAATATCCCATGATGGGGTTAACCTGAAGGTTGAAGGATGGGGGACCAGGTCCAGACCCCTTCTGAAAACTGGAGATTGGAAGCTGGAATTATGCTGATAAATGACTGCATTATCATATGCCAATCATGCCAACTCTATCAAATGGAACCATTGAAGTGTATAGTACAATAATGTCCCAATTAATTGAGTCTCAGAAATACAAGGAATATCTACCTTTGGAAAAGTTCAAAATAAAGTCTAAAATAAGCACTCAGACCATAGAAACTTCATTTATTAAAGTGAAAATAAAGTTTTGAAGTATTTTCAATCCAAAAGATTCCTGTTCATCAGCAAATCCACTTAATTACATAACAAATTTAGAACAGAATTTAAAAATTTGCTGTTCTATTAAGTAACATTTGTTACTATAGTAACCAAACAATGTATCAGCTGAACAATATTATTTTTATTTTAATAAATGAAGTTTCTACCATCTGAGGGCTTGTTTTGGATTTTATTAAATCTCACATAACTGAGTAGACAATTCATTTTTAAATTATACAATAAAAATCCTTATATTCAATAAATAGGTTTAATCTGAAAATAGATTATATCTCATCACATTAATATATTTAAATCCAAGTTTTTTAATAATAATTAACTAGATGCTCATGCTATTCAATTTTTTAATCATTCAAGGTTCTCTCAGCCCACATTATCTCAGATAATTAGAACTCTACTATTTATATATTGTAAATAAAAATATTTGTATTTCATATGCAAGTATCTTATATTAAAATAATTTATAACGAATCAAAAAATTTTATAATAAAATATTTTATTTAAATTTTATACAATTAACTCTCTAATTTAGCACCTTTGGAAAGCTATAAATCTAGATTTAAAAAAGACATACTAACCTGACAATATCAAGCAATGCAAATAATATAAATACTAATGTAAAGAATGGTTAAATGGATAGGAAAAGCCTTTTCAATTCCTATTAATAATAAATATACTGTGTTATGCTGTGTAATATCTTCTTAAAATACATATTATGAGGACAGGCTGAAATAATTACTCTGTGTTTAAATCACTTGAGACATTGCTACGAGATACTTTTCAAAATAGCATCCTTCACATTCAATACATACTTTACAATGGTCCACTAGCTTCTGAAACACAAGCTTCATCCCATTTTCTGAAAGATGTTTTAGGATAATGGATGTGACATATTTAATTTCTTTGTGTTAAATTTTTCTCTCTCAATTCCTTTTTGGAGTTCAGAAAAGGTCTAAAATTGCATGATATGAAGTCTGTGAAATAAAATTTTGCAGAATTTTATTCAGAATAAAAAATTCTTAATCTCACAAACTAGAAAATTTTATTTTATAAATACAATTAGATTTGAAAAATATATTAATTTATTAACTTATTAACAAGCAGTAATAGAGAACTGTAAAAATGCTATATTTTATGAAGTCTTTGCAAATTCTTAATAGGAATGACAAATTAAGTTTGGCATCCTTGTTAAGAATATATTTGTTATTGCTTAAAATTATATTATAACTTAAATTCTGTATGATGATGATAATTTGCAACAGAAAAAGAGAAATACAATGGCATGGAATACTAAGAACATTTTATAAATATTTCTTTGGAGCATTGAAAGCATCTTTGAAAACCATTACATATATAATTTTAAAATTTATTTGAAGCATATTTTAAAAACAATAAGAATGCTTATATAAATTTCCATTTCTGTGCTATTCAACAAATCACGGATATGACAACTAATTATGGATATATGATTATATTTTGATGATAATATCCCAATCTTTCAGACTGACGTTAAGACCATCAACTAAGATAACAAGTCTGGAGACTTTGCATAGAAGTTATCTTTGAAAAATTTTTTATCATCAGAAAAAATTGCTAGCTAAAGATTACGAAGTGTTGTTATTTTTGACTGCATTATTTGAAGTTTGCTTTTTATTTGATCTGGGAAGAATTCTTTAAAATTATAGTATATTCTTTCATGAATCTAATAATATAAATAAACTTTAACTGATGGCAATAATACTTTTGAATATCATTCTTATACTAAATGTTTTTAGCATTTTCCAAAAAAGAATATTTTGCATAAATACTTACAGTGCTTTAACAGCATTTGGCTTATTTGCAATCCAAATTCATCTCATTCTTCTTGAAAATATGTTGAAAAGAGAAGTTAAAAATTTCCATTAATATTCATAGTTGGATAACTATAAGTATTAATGAAAATCTTTAATATTGTAAGTGTCAATAATAGTGTAAAAAGCGATGGACTTGAATTTTAATATTTATATTTGTGGTTCTAATAACAGTTGTCATAAATATATTTTATAAATGAATCCAAATTGATCAGTATTAAAGTGCTTGATGAATTATAATTATCAAAATACGATATCAAGTACAGGGAGTTTTCAACTTTATGAGTTAATTCATTCTTGAAGTGGACTCATAAAATAAGAACTTGTAAACCAAGGGTCAATTTCCCATAGACATAATGTTAAAACCAGGAATTCTGTTCTTGACAATGAAAGTTGACCATAATAAAATTACCGTAAGTAAAGGTCAACAAAATCATATGATTAAACAATGATTTATTTATTTACAATAAATGAAAATATTACCTTTAAAATCAAGAAAATTATGATGATAAAGAAATTATTTATGCCATACAAGTATTAAGGACTTTTTATCCTTTACCATCATCATCAACAAATTATTAGATGAGCTTTTATGCAGTGAATAATATCTTAGAAACAACTCTGGAATAAAAGTTATTTACATAATTTGACAGTGAAACCATGGCAGCTAGAATGTATGCTACTTCCACTTCTTGATCTGCTATTTTGATTTTTCAGATTTCAAAGCAGATGATGGACTTTCTGCTACAAACAGAGTTGTACTGTGTTATATAAAAATATATCACAGCATTTAAATAGGTTTTATATTCCAAAAGAAATTTAATAACTTAAACAAAAATATTTTTGGCTCTGTAACCAGTCCCTCTTCAGTTACAGAATAACTTAATACATACTTAATTTAATATATAGATGTATTAAGTTATTCTGTAACTGAAGAGGGACTGGTTACAGGGCCAAAAATACTTTTGCTTGTTTAAGTTATTAAATTTCTTTTGGAATATAATAGTCTGCATTAGTGTTAGGATATATTTTTATATAATACTAGTGAATATTTTAGCAGAAATTTTCAATTATTATACATATTTAAAAGAATTATAGTGTATTATAGAGCTATGTACATGGTTTTAAATGTCCTTTTATGAATATTTAGCATTTATTTATTGAAATTAATGTTCATATTTTAAATTTTTTGATATTTCATATTTAAAAAAAATTCATAAACCATGAACTCATAAACTGCAAACTTATTGCATTCACAAATTCAGATGATTTTCAATGATATTATTCTTTACTTGTGTGATTGATTTTGTCAGAAATTTTATAATTTTTTGAGGAAAAATTTAATTTATAAATTTGAATTTCTAAATTCATCAATGAGATGCTTTTTAAAAATTATATTAAATTATTTAAATTGACATTAAATTAATTTTCTAATATTTTTGATAATTGCACACTACACAAAGTTCTTAAAAATATAAAATTATTTTATCCTGCTAAGGGCTTTGTACAATGTTTATTTATTAAAAACAGAGTGGATTTAAATTTTATAAATCTTATTTTTGATAATGTCCATCAGCTTATATCAATGTCATGGACAATTAATTTATTACTTTCTCGAATTCATTGTTGTCCAACTGGCATGTGCAAGCCAAATCTAATCCATAGAGTTCAGTTTGGTCCAAGAATAAATATCACTTAAGATAATTTAGTTCTTTCAAGCCTTAAAGTAGGAAAATCAGATTTATTCATTTAAACAATTCCATATACCAAATAAGACTGTTTATAATTCTATGATATTTGTTAAATAAAAATATAAATCAGTTTAAATGTACAATTGAATATTGTAAATGGTTATGAATTTGATTTTTAAAGGTGATTCATAATAGAATCGTTTAGAATTCTATATGTAGACATTTATATTTTTGTTATGGGGTTGATAACTAATGAGAACTAAAAAAGCTAAAAATGTTTTTCCTTGCTTAAAGGCTTGTAAGGACTAGATTATTATAATAGAAAAAGTAAAAGTTTAATAGATAAGGATGATATACTGTTTAAATATCACTTTTCATGAATGAATTTGTATTTTTTTTTTGTTTAATTATATATCAACTTAAAAATATTCTTCTTTTGAACATATACAAGTAAAAGAAAGATGAAATTATAATAAGAATGAATTTAGCATAATATATCATAATGACAGTTCCTAATTGATAAGATAAATTTTAATATTCCAGTCCACTATTGTGCTATTTGTATAAAATTTTGCCTGCTAGTATAAAGAAATTGGACTGCACTATACTATTTTAACTTTAACTCTTTGTGTCCTCAAATTCTGTATTTAATTTTTTTCCATGATATAAATGGCATTCATTTTAAAGAAATTAACATATTGCTTGCATTTTATTAAATGATCATTTGGTTTGAGTTTTGACATTTCTTTTTAGTTAAGTATTTCTTCTTTTTTCTTGTTCCATTGTTACAATTTAATATTCTTTAACTTAGTCATCAGTGTTTTGTTCATTTTCATAATCTGGATCAAATATGGGTTTAACTTTATCAAAATACATTGTTATACTCATCAACAATGAAAATCTGGAGATTCTATATAGATAGCAATTTATCTAATTAAAAGATAATTTATTAATTATATTTTTAAATATTTAC
Source organism: Olivierus martensii (assembly GCA_000484575.1). Taxonomy (NCBI): domain Eukaryota; kingdom Metazoa; phylum Arthropoda; class Arachnida; order Scorpiones; family Buthidae; genus Olivierus; species Olivierus martensii. The sequence goes on along the minus strand of AYEL01049033.1, from coordinate 17,247 downwards.
AAGTTAAATTTAACAGCACATCTTACTTATAAATATAAGTACAAAATTTATTTTCATTTGAATTAATGATCTAGGAAAGATTGTCTTATTTTGTTTTAATTCTCTCAAATACAAAACAAGCAACATTTGATGAATTAATAATTTGCATTTTGCAATAAAAACACAACTATTATTAATTTAATTAAACTATAGCAATGGATTACATAGATATGTGTGGCCCATGGTGAGCATGGACATGCCTGCTGCTTAATACTCACAGACTGGAAAGCAGCATAAAATCAAACAGGAAAAGAAACTATCTGGTTGATTATATAAAAAAAATCGAACTAAATTAAATATCTATTAAATTTCAGGCCATATATTGAATCTGCCATTTTGAATTCAAAAATAACATCAGATACTTATTTATAACCTCAAAATCTCTATCCAGTCAATAGCACTATAAAATCAGACTAAATTAAAATATTCATTGAATTTCAAGCTGTCATATTGGAGTCACCAATTTGAATATAAAAAAAACTACAATCTGATTTGTAATCAATATCCTCAAAACCCTCATATACTTGTCAAAACAAAACTAATATTAATTAACATTAACATTAAACATTTTGTGATCCTTTTTGAGTATAAATTTTTTAATCAGTTTGTGAAGGAATATTTTCTCAGCATAAAACACTAAAATGGTTGAGAAATAATGATTTTTAAACCATAAAAATAAACATTGGAGATGTATGTTTAATTCTTTTTCTACTCCTTTTGGATGGAATTTCAGATTGCTATATTTTTCGTGAACAAGTTCAGTGGTCTCTCTAGAACATCTTCAAATTTCAACTTTCTAAATCATAGGGAAGTATCATATTCATGCAAACATACATATATGCATATGTGAATGGCCTATAAGCATTTTAAATATATAGATTAATTCATATATTAAAATTATATTGATCAATTTCTAAAATAAAGTAAAAAAAAATTCATTTGAAGTTTTTGATTTTAATGTTTTTTTGTTATTACTGTAACTGTTTGTTAATCTTTTATAACGAACAAAATCCTGATTCTGGAAACAAATTAACATATAATAACAAGCTTAAATATCAAATCAAAAAAATTTTTATTATAAATTATTTTCAGGTGTTAACCCATCATCAGTAAATTACAGATTGAAGAAGCAACAAATAGATTTGTTGCTTCTTCTGTTTGTTGTATTCTTGTTATTATTACTAATCAACCCAACATCAGATATACAGTAAGCACCACTTATTAGAAACATGTTGGTCATAGCCATTTTGATTCTAATAACCGGCGATTCAATAATGCGGCGATTTTATTACTGCATTCAATTTGCGGCCTACTTTAGTGTTATAGGAAAATAAAAGACAAATATAAGGCATGAAAAATTGAATAAAGTCAATTATTTTATCTCTAAAATATTGATTAAAGAAAAATATACAGTATATATTAATTTGCTCATTGAAACCAAAGAACAGTAACTGAAGCATACAATGTTAATATGTTAGCATTTCAGTGTTTCCAGCTTTATTGAATAAAAAAGTACGTTGCCAACATTGTCAAAAATAACTAGATAATAATTTTCTGACACAATCTAATTCACAAATACAAAAAAAAATTAGAGATAATAATTTTCTGACACACACTAATTCACAAATACAAAAAAATTACAAATACTTAGCAAAAAGTAAATTTTTTGTTGTGAGTATAAGGCGGTAAGATTGCATGTTTCGTAAAGCACGGCAAAAATGGTATCGATCGATAGGGGGGTCGAGACAAGAAAATAACCCCATAGGACCAGGTGTCAAAGGTCATACGTTTACGAGATACAGAGGCTGAAAGTTCACTGGCGCGCGTAAAAAGGTGTATGCACGCGCGCCTATATGGCGTGGCGCCTTTTGTTGGCATCACTGGCGCACGGAAAAGATTAGCGCGCGCTCGGCGCTTTTTTGCGTGGCGCCATCTGTTGGCGGCCAAAAAAATTTTAATTTATGAAATTTTTCATAATCTCCCTTCTCTTATTTCCCATTCACAACCTATCTACCGCCCTATTTATCTATCAATCTAACCTTCCTTTCGCTACGACTTTAGTACTTGTCACCGAGCCGTTTTGAGCCCACACCTCTCCCTCCCTAACCCTGCTCTCTCTCTCTCACCAAGCCATTCTGCTAAAAAGTGTTCGGAGGACATATTTAAGCCGATAATCTGTGCTATTCTGGCGCTTGCGCAGATGTCACCTCGGTTGTATCTGACTGCGCATGCGCACGGACTTGGTTTCGCGTGTGTATCGTTCCGGCGCGTGGAACAACGCGCGACCGTTGCGGCTCAACCTATCTACCGCCCTATTTATCTATCAATCTAACCTTCCTTTCGCTACGACTTTAGTTTCATTCTATTACACGGCTGATTCTATTAACCAGTGATTCCAATATCTGGCACTTACTGTATTATCAATTCATATAACTTTTATATACTATATATAGAATTCATTCAATATAAAAGAGTATTCATAACTTCTGCTATGATAAATAAAATACAGTTAACAATACAGTTGTCCCTCACTTTACAAATGTTATTAGAACCTTAAAAACTTTTTGTTAAGTGAAAATTCATAAATCAGAAATTCATTTCCCATTAATTCCAATGTAAAAATTTTTAATTGGCTTTTATTTATTGATATTAAACCATCTCAAAAGCATTAATATAAATATAATTATGTGTGCTATAATACAATATTTTATGATAGTTATTACATATTTAGTCTTACTTGCCATTCTACTTTGAATTTCAGAGTGCTAAATACCAAGTGATCTATGAATTTAGATCTAATAAGGCAATAAACTTACCAATCATTATTCTTTTATTTATTAGTTAAAAATTTCAAATTTTCATCAAATATTGTCTTAAATTTATGTAATTCTCAAAAATCATCATTCTGATAAATTATCAATAAAAATAAAGCCAATTTTCTGAAAATTAATAATGATGTGTTCAGTTCTATTTATTAAAAATTCATTATTTGTAGATTTTATTATGGTAATAATTTTAATAAAGATAATAAATATAATATAATTTATTTATTTAATGATTACATTGGTTATATTTAGCATATTCAGATATAACAACAAAATGCTGACATTGTTCAAATTTATATATGGATAAAAAATATATTAGAGATTTATTCATCTGGAATAATGTGTAATCATAAAAAGTAAAACGAAAAGCCCTTTAGCAGTCAAAAAACTTTAATCAGAAACGTTTTCGACACACTTGGCACTTTCCTCAACTGCTGCTACAAAACTCATCCTGTTACACAAGAACAGGGGACTGACAGGGTGAGTTTTGTAGTAGCAGCTGAGGAAGGTGTCAAGTGTGTTGAAAACGTTTCTGATTAAAGTTTTTTGACTGCTAAAGGGCTTTTCGTTTTACTTTTTTGTTTTGTTTTGTGCAGTTTTGTTGAACTTTTATTATGTGTAATTATTGTTTTATAAAGTTAATTAATGTTTATAGAATAAATGGTAAAAACTAGATTAATATAGATAGAGAAAACTTGTTTATTTATAAAATACATACATAACTAAAGCACTTTTTTCAGCTTAAAAAGTGTCATCTTCAGTAGATATGCAATACAGAACAGAAAAGCAAATATCTAAGTTCATAGTTTATAGTTTAAAATCTTTGGAATATTGCAGCAGTTAAATTATGGATATTGATATAATTAGTATATTCCAAGTGCCAGATTTGATATCAGATCTTCTAGTGAAAGCAAAAGTTAATTTTGTCTTAAAATCAAATAATACATAGAGTAAATTTGATATTGCTGATGTGTCTGCACTGTAACAAACTTGAGAATTCCTATCAGTACTGGATAGAGTATCCAGCATATCTTACAGTGCAGATAGTTCTTGGAGCAGCATTGAGTCTCATTATTATCTCTCTCATTGAATCTAGTTGCAATATATTGGTCCCTTCATTAGGAGGAGATTGGACAATATATATCCGATTTTTGAATATTACATATGGATCACTGTATAAATAATAAAATAACTAAAAGCATTTTATATTGTATATGAGATGAAATATAGTAAATATAAAACTTGGTCTTCTTTTAACACAGATACAAAAACAGCTTACAGTGACCAATAAAATATAGATATCTATATTTTATTGGTCATTGTAAGCTGTTTTGTATTTATATATAAGATGCTTTCTGTAACCATGCTAATAACAATAGAATGTCAAATGATGTTCTGAATATCTTTTACAATGCAGATTTTATATGTTATTTTTATATTATTTTTTTATAGAAATGTAGAATTATAAAATATGGTATTAGAAAATATAGAATTTAGCATAGAAAATGAATTCACAATATTTCCATGTTACCATCTTTAAAAGAATAACTAAACACTTTTTCAAAAGTATTAAGATTAAATACTGTATTCTAATTAAAAATTTGGTTTTTAATTTTCATAAATGATGAAAAAAAATTATACATATTTCAGATATTTGTTAAATATAATCCTTCAATTAAATCCCTATTCTAAAAAGAAAAATCAAAAAATACTTTATTTATTTATTCATATTATGTTTTAAGAACATTTTTCTTACAATTTTGAAATTTATTTGCAAAATCAAATATTATATTTGAAATTAAATACATTAATGTGCCTTATAAGAAAAAATAGAAAATCAATATTTAAGATAAAATTGTTCTTAAATAAAATTCATGTATTATTGTGATACATTTCAAATTTTTAACATATATTTAGAATGTGAACATATTTCAAAAATAGATTTTATGTAATTGGATCCATCCATAAACTACATCACATTATTTTGAACAGTTTTTGATTCCTTCTCTCCCTTTTATCATTTTTTGTCTACATGAAGCTTGACTCCCTACCTGTGATGTCATAAATTTGAAGATTCCCCCTTCCCTTTTATTTAAAACATTTTCTCTAATTTTATGTAAAATTAAAAAAAAATATGGTACAAGATAGTAGGAATAGGAATTATTTTGTTATATATATTCTTTAATTTACAAATAAATCTTCAAATAACTAGATATATGTCTTAGATTTTATAAGTTACATTATAATCTTTTCTATTTAAATAATTAAACATTAGCATTTTTATATTTTATTAAAGCTACTTGAAAATGGTGAATAAACCGAAAACGTTTGTAGCAGACATCTAATAAAATGTATAATTTACTGCTATGAGTGCTTGTATAGTTTATTTTTATTAAGTTTAAAGTTTAGGCAGTTATAATCTAGTTGTTATATGGGAAATTGACTGTTGTTTAGGAGTTCTTACTTTATAAATCCACTTCAGGAATAAATTAATTCTTAAAGTTGAAAACTTCCTGTATAGTACACTAAGTCTTTTGTATAAAAGTTACTGAAAAGTTATTTTCAGTAGAACTGAATTATTTCATCACATCATTCATGATCTGAATATGAATATAAAAACTTAAGATCATATTTTAAAGTTCAATACTATCTTGGTAAATTCTGAGGATGATATATTATCAGAAAACCACTCTATTTAAAATGATTAAACTTTATAAACAGCATATGGCAAATTTATGAGATATTTTATGATTTATATTTTCAATATAATTGTTGTTATAAGCAAAAATAGGAATATTTATAAGTTGCCCTTTTTCAGGTTTTTATTTAAGTTATCATAATAATATAGATTTAGAAATTAAAAATTCATCTACAATTTATGAATGAAATTCTTTTCTTTACAGATCTATAAACAATTAAATGATCTATCCGAATACTGAAAATATTTAATTTCAAATTTTTATTTAAAATATGAGTAATTATAATTTACTTACTGTATATCTAAATAACTAGCTTTGATTCAATTATTTTTATTTTAAGAACATCCTTATCTATTAAAATTTTTTCTCTTATTTTATATTATAATTAATGTTTTAATTTTATTAAAAAAAATTTTTTTAAGTCATAGAGATGTAAAAATTTAACCATTTTTGCAGTATTACATTACATTATAATTTGCATGACTCCCTCTCTCCCCTATATTATTTATCATCATAAATCTACTATACTCTCTTCCTTAACAATCTGACATAGTTTATGAATGCTCCCTCATAAATAAATACAGTATTAATTCATAACTTAAAACATTTAACAATATTTTTTGATAACTCTTTAATAATAATTATAATATTTGAGAGAAGCACCTATTATCATGGTGGTTGCAGTGCTTGGATTGTGCAGGCTCCTCCCTTTACATCGACATACATACCGGTACATATCTATTATCATCATCTTGTCATCCATATGTATTAGCTTGACTCCTATTGGATGAATTTTGACAAAATTTTGTATAGTTGTATTCAGTTCTTTGTAAGGTAAATTTGAATTGAATCAGATAATTATAAATGGTATTTCTATTCTAGGGTATCCTTAGAGAAGAAATACCATTTATACTCATAATAACCTGGTAATTATTTGTATTAACTTGTAATTAATACAAAGAATTGCTTATGTAACTTATATATAATTTTAATATTTAATTTCATACATTTCATTCAGTTCCTTTAATAATATATCAAGTTTAATCCAATAATATATAAAACTTCAAATACAATAAAATTCCTATAGTTCAGAATCTGATGTAATTTATCCAATAATACAGCACAAAAACTTAAAAGCATTAGTGAAGTTTGCAAAAATGCAAAATTGTTGTATCATCAGCCAAATCAAAATGATATTATACTACTAGCAAAAATAGATCTTATTGCATTAAATTTGTTATATTATTAAATGATATTTATATGCAAAATTAAATATTTAACTGGGAATTTTCTGTATATAATTTTATGAATTTTCAGTTTGAGTTCCAAAGTTTAAAAGTTCTGGATTTATGAGTTTTTTTCAAATATGAAGTATCAAAAAACTCAAAAAAAATGAACATTAATTGCAATAGATAAATGCCAAATATTCATAAAAAGATATTTAAAACCATGTATATAGTACATGGTTTTAAATATATACCCATAAAATGATGTATATATACCCAACTATGTATATATACCCATAAAATGATGTATTGAGAAGGGGAAGTAGCGCACATTCTAGTCATCATTGTTTCACCTGCAAATTATGTAAATAACTTTCATTCTTTAATTGTTCCTAAATCATTATTCACTGTATAAAAGCTCATCTAATTATTTATTAATGATAATTGCATATAATAATAATTCTTTAATATTTGTGTGACAGATATTTTCTTTATTATCATAATTTATTTGATTTTAAGGGCTATATTTTCATATATTCAGATAAATAAATCATTGTTTAATCATATACTATTAATTTTGTTGACCTTTATTTAAATTTATTATGGTCAAATTTTATTATCAAGAATGGAACTCCTGGTTTTAATATTATGTCTATGGGAAATTGATAAAAACAGACTATTCAAGCCCTCATAGCAGTAAGGTATACGTTTTATTAGATGTCTGCTACAAACGTTTTCGGTTTATTCACCATTTTCAAGTAGCATTCCAATTATAAAATTTCCAACTCAAAAAAGAACAAACATTAAAATTAATGTTTGTTCTTTTTTGAGTTGGAAATTTTATAATTGGAATGCTACTTGAAAATGGTGAATAAACCGAAAACGTTTGTAGCAGACATCTAATAAAACGTATACCTTACTGCTATGAGGGCTTGAATAGTCTGTTTTTATCAATTTCCCATAGACATAATATTAAAACCAGGAGTTCCACACCTATATTATAATTAATGTTTAATTTTTAGTATTCTGAGAGATTATAAATAGAGACTTTTCTTTTAAGTGATTATTTAATATGATAAAATTATTATTATTTAATGATATAGTATATAAAGAAATAAAGTTTCTTAAAATATTATTAATTTAATTAATACATATTTTGGAATAAATATTTCATGTACAATATTATGATAATCCATTTAATATCCTAATAATGTAGTATAAAAAATATTTGATCAAAATAAATATTTTTGTCTTTGCAATATTGAAGCCATAATCAAGTTTTATAATGCATTAATTATTTTTGTTTTCTTTCAAAAAATAGTTAAAACCATTTACAGTCCTCAAAATTTTTTTTGACATTTTAATCATGTTTTATATAAATAATAATAATCTGTAAATATTATTATATTCCCAAAGACATCATAATATTTAAGAACTAAATATGACATTTATAATATCAATCTGTCATTGATGATAAGTGAAAGCTTGAAAATAGAATATTCTATTAAAGTATATTTGATTCATAATCTTGTGTTGTGTTGTTTTGTTTTAATCTATGAACTAGGAATGTCCTTATCATTATTTATTTCAGATATATATTTTTTATTGCTTAATGTTGACAAAGTTCTGTCATAATTTATAAAAAATAATATTAAAATAATTTAACATATTACAAAATCTTCTAAATTGCCTTCAAATTATAAATACAATAAAATTTAATAATATATTAAATAAAAATTACTACAGTATATTGATAAAATTTGAAAATAGCTAATAAAATTAGATACAGATAGTTCTTGATTTAGATATTCTAATCTTACAATAGCTCTTACAATATTCAGAACTTGGCTAATTTCATAGCATATTGATTAGAAATACTTTTTTTTTTATTAAAAATGTAATAAAGAAATCACCATTAGGATCTGGGTTCAATTCCAGATGATTTTATATTTTGGAGCCCAAGTACAATTCTGGATTATTTTATAATCTTTGAGGACTCAAAATCAAATTCAGATGATTATATCATCTTAAAAGATTCAGGATTCCATTATCTATTATTACTATTAAAATTATTAATTATTATTTATTTTGACTTAGTGGTGATATCAAAACATAATCCCATCATAAGTCAAGCACAACCTGTATTTTATTCAAAATTAAGCACAAATTTAACAATATTATGTAATTTATCATATTATGGCATGTTTATTATAGATTTTTAAATCATTTTTTATTCTTTAAATACAAAAGTTTTTAGAATATAAATAAGAAAGTAATAAATAATTACATTGAATTAACTAAATATAATAATGCAAATTATTTACAAATAATTACACAGAAAAACAAAGTACTTTCAGTCTCAACATAGAGAGATATCTTCAATTTGAACAGTGAATAAAAAAAATACTGGTAATTTGCATTATTAAATCTAATGATAGCTAATTTAGTATCATTATTTATTTCGTTTTTATTTATATTCTATTTAAACATAATGAGTACTTACATGCCAAACAACTGTTTTAACTAATTGCTACTATTAATATTTGTGAATAACAGCACTACACAGCAGTTGAAAAATAATAACTTATAAAGTTATTATTTTTCAACTGCTGTGTAGTGCTGCTGTTCACAAATACTTACAAGCCAGTTTATTATTTTAACTTTATCAATCTGTGATTAAAATATTTATTATTTTAGTAAAATTTTATTTTAAATAGGATGAATATGTATGAAATAAATATTAAATATATACACTGTAATAAAATTACAAATATTAATTATTAGGTAAAAGCTACAGATCAGGATAAAGGGCATAATGGACAAGTTAGATATTCAATTGTTCAACAACCAAATCAAAAAGGCACTAAATTTATGATAGATGAAGTCACTGGAGAAATTAGAACAAATAAGGTAATTATGATAATTCTTACAATTATATCTAAATTTTTTGATGTAAAAAGTACATAAACATTTCTTTGTTCACAAGGAAATAATATTAAACATTTTAAAATTTATAACCAGTTTTTCATTACTGGAATCTATGATTTAAGTAAGACTTATGTTCCTAATAATAATACATAAATCAAATCACTTATGTATATTCTTACACAACTAGTATCAGGGCCACATTTACCATTAGGTGCATTAGGTGCAAGCTGGGGCCTCACTCTGTAGGGGCCACATTTTGAAACCTCACTCCTCACAAACAACAAAAAACAGCCTCTTTATAGTTGCAAAATAAATTTCTTATTTTTAAATATTCATAATATTAAAATTGCCTTCTATTACCTCTAATATAAAAAAAGCCTCTAAATTACCTGTAATATAAAAATTAGAGACCACTGAAAATACTGTTCTTTCCTTGGAATATAAAACTTACAGGAACTGTAGTATTGTATAAATTCGTGTATCTGAGCATATCGCATATAAGGCAAAAGACTATGGAATAATAGATGTTTTGTTTCCTATATCTACACATTTCACACAACTGTAAAAGAATGAGAATAAAAATAGAATTGTGGAATATTTTTAAGTTATCACTATTACTTAGTTTTCTATTCTAACTTGTAAGTGAAACAAGATGGTCTGCAAGAGTTGACGCAGGGCCGGCAGTAGGCAAGGTAGGCGACTGCTTATGGCAGCAAAACCGCCTGAACTAGAGCGGAAAAAAATAAACACAACCCACAAAAATATATTTCAATTTCTTGAATCTAGAAAGTAAATGAATAGTAAAATCAGCAGGAATAGACAGGCTTCTGGGCATTCCTATATTTTGAGATGCACCGCAGACTGGATTTAACGAGCTTATTCAAATGTAGCAGGAATAGATACGCTTCTCGGTTCTATACTTAAATTGGGAGTTGCACCTGCGCCGCAGACAGAAAGCTTAGGGGCGGCATTTTTTGGATTTGTCTACGGTGGCAAAAATGCTAGCGCTGGCCCTGGCTGATGCTATACTGGCTTTGAAACGTGGATATAAACAAATTAAAGAAGCATTACTTGAGCTATTCATTTCTCTTCACGAAAAACCTATTTCTAAATTAGAGAGCTTATCATTACCTGAATATTTTGACAATTTAGAAACAGCAATATTATCAGTTGTGTGGGACAAAATTTTACAACGAATAAATGCTACAAGTAAATCTCTATAAAATCCCGATACGGATTTGCTGTTAGATAATAATTTGTTATAGTTTTTAGTTGGTTTTATTTTAGATATAAGAAATAGTTTTGTTGCTTTAAATGAAGAAGCAAATTTATTAACAGATGAAACAAAATTTAAAGATGAGAAGAAAAGAGTGGAAAAATGAAAGAAAATGTATGACGAAGTTTCATAATCTAACGATGAGATTATATTTCGTGGGAAAGAAAATTTCATTATTAATACTTTTAATGTCATTTGTGATAAGCTAGTTTTGGAAATTAATGAAAGAGCAAAAAGCTATTTAAAAATATTAAATACGTTGGACATTTTTTGAAGAAGGATATAGATCAAGAAAGTACAGAATTAGCATTAATAAAATTTTACAAACTTATGGGATTGATATTGATTCAGAAAAATTTGTTGATGAAGTTAAACAATTTTTGATAATGATAAAGGAAGAAAATTTTTCAATTAAAAATATGTATAAATTTACAGGTGTCACTCACTTTACGCAATTAATTGGTTCTATGAAATAATTGCGTAAGGTGAGTTGAATTTAGCATGGGTGAGATAGGGCTATATAGGGGTTTCTTCAAAAGGATAAAGGATGAAAACTTTACACCTATGAACAAAAGATCAAATTTATTGAATGAATTATTTAAGCTTATAAACAAAATACACAAATTTTAATGAATGAATTTAATTAATACAAGTCATAAATAACTAAACACTATAATTCTGACAGTCTTCAATTCAATGTTGAATGGGACTGGGTCTGGTGATTCTGAATCATCTCTCTCTTGCTCCCTTGAAGTCTCTGGGATGATGTGATGATGATCTTCAATTCTTTTAATGAAACAGTCGAGACTCAACTGACAGGCAGCATTCTTTCTCTCTCTATAAAGTTCTTTGTAGCGACGCAAAGAATTCTGAATTTCTCTTGCAATTTGGCGCTTAGTTTCATTAGGATCATTTTCTTCAATTATTCTGATGGCACTCTCAATGTGTTTAAAAAATTCAGTCATTTGTTTTGTTGAAAGTTGTTTGATGGGCTTAGCAACAAAGGGCTCCTGACTTTCATCATTCATGTTGTTTTCTATTTCCAGAAGCTCTTCATTAGTTGAGTTCTGATGAGTGGTACTTGAGCAGTTCATCCACACGAGACAATTTTTAAACAAAAATATTTTAAATTTAAAAAGTTAATTTACTTTTTAAAATCACATTATAGCAAAAACGCATGAAGTGAGATCTCGTATTGCGAGGGATACCTGTATAAATGATGGGTTATGGTTTACTTTTCCGAATATACAAACAATTTAAAAATATTTTTGACTATGCCTACTTCAAATGCGAGTGCTGAATGCTCATTTTCAGTGTTGAAACAAATAAAAAATTATTTAAGAAGCAACTTGTATCAAAATAAAACAAGTGATCTGTAGTTATTATGCATCGAATCAGAAGTAATGGATTCGATTAATTATGATCACACTATATATTTGCTAAAACCCAAGCCAGAAAAAAAAATTTTAATTATTAATTTTTTTAATTTAAATTTGAACGGATTTGTTTTTATAATTATTTAATACAAATATATGTATGCTAATGTTGTGTTATTTTTATTTTATTAAAATCAGTTATTATAGAAATGTGGACTTTATTTTCAATAAACTTTTAAAAAGCTTATGAATTTGATTAACTGAAATAGATTTGTTTTTTGGGGGCCTCATAATGATGTTGCACCTAGGGCCTCCAAAAGTATAAATGCGGCCCTGACTAGTATGCACCCATTTATACTCAAAAATACTCATTTTTTGATGCCATTGAATATTGATGTTGACTTACTTGATTTTAACTATATTTATAGGATATCTACTGAAAATATGTATAACCACAAATGCTGGAGATTTATTTATTATTATTTATTAATTTATTATTTTTATTTATTTTAGCATTTATTTTAATATTTAAAATTATTTATGATGATTATTATTAGTTTGGTGAGTAGACTGCCTAACATACAATCAAACTACATAATAGTTCTGATTATAAAATAACTCATCAGCTAATATAATATGGGAATTTAAATGAACTTTGTAAACTATAAATTGAATAAAAGTAAACTATAAGTCCAATAAGTATGATAAATTGTTTGTTGTTATAGTTTACTTTTATTTAATATTTATAGTGAGAAGTATTACATCATAAACTATGTATTTTATTAAATTATTTTAGAAAATTTACTGGTTTATAAAAATATCACTTATCAAATATTGATTATTGTGTAACCATTTCTGGCCAGATGAGAAGGGATGAAGGGAAACTTTTCTGATCTATATTTTAACTGAGGCAAGCTGTGTGGATATCCAAAAACGTTTTTGAATAAACAATTTATCTTACTTATTTGGCTTATAGCTGACTTTTATTTAATAGAAATTTCTTTTTTAAGCCATTTTATTATATTTTCTATCTTTAAAGTGTAACAATCCTATAAAAAATATATTAAGAATTTCTCATTATTTTCTTATTATTTTTAGTAAATATAAGCAAATTAATTAACCAGTTTCATTTATCTTTGAAAATTATATTTCCACAAAAAATATACAGTATTTTAATGATAAATTTGTTTATTTATATCTTGATTTATATAATCATTTTAAAAATTTTACAATGTTTCTAATCAAATCCTTTAATTCCTGATCTTATATTATTTATTCTCAAATTTCACACTTATAAAAATGTAATTTATTAACTGATCTCTTTGGCCTTTTAAGTTATTCTTACCTTGTTACTATTATTTATTATTTTTAAAATATTTTAAACTACAGACATTAGTAAATAAAATTTTTCAATATTAAATATTATATAGTTATTAATATGATTTATTGATCTATACCAGTAAAATAAAATTTCCAAAAATATGTATTTTAGCAATGCTTTTCACTTATTCTTGAAATCATCTTCAGCTGTACTATTGATTTACAGAAAGTAAATGCTTTCCTTAAATAAATAGTAAAGCTGAAGATGAATTCAAGATTAGATTGAAAGCATTACCTTAAGTAATGTTTCAACCTAGAAATAAAATTTTTCTCCTGATTAATGCTGTTTTTTGTTGTCTATGCCAATTTTGTATCTGGAAATAAATCAAAAATCCTGAATTATAAATCATAAAACAAAATATTTTATAGTAATAAAATAAATATTATTATATAGAATGAGTATATAAAATATGATTATAATTGGAACTATTACTATAATTCAGAAGAAAAGCATTACATAAAAAAATCACCTCTATTTGAAAGTAGTAGTAATCCAGACAGAGAAAATTGATTTCACATGGCATTGAATTTCATATTTCCTGGTATTATATTCAATGCTATCAACTACTTATATATAAATTCAAGAGTCTTTTATGCTTAATAGATTTATATATTCAGTCTCAGATAATTTAATCAATTAAAATTTAATGTACCAGTATCTTAATAAATTTACTCACTATATTTTTACTAGATTATTCTAAAATGATTTATAATACAAAATTTGTGCTTCCACTGTTTATAATTATCCTTAAAATATAATATCATGCACTACAGGTAGAAAAATTAATTTTATTACAAACACAAGTAATATTTTCAATTGTATTGGAAGTATCATCTTCAGTGTATTTATATACTGATATCTGACAATATTCAGTATATCTTCTATTACTGTAGAAAAATCATAGATAATTATTTAGAAGCTAAGAATATTATTAATCTGTAATAAAACTGTTTTTTCTATTTATAGTACATACTTTTCAGTTTTTAAGGATGATTTATACTGTAAGGTGAATTTTCAAGATACCAAATAAAAATTAAAATAATATTTTCAATTAGAAAATTTTTGCTAATTTTAAAATTTAGCCAAAAACTCTTTTCTGTTATAAGAAATTGGTTTTTCCATTTTTAAATCAGTCTAAATTTGTTTAAAAGATGTTTTTGACTTATTCTTGCCACTAGTATTTGCATTGTAAATACAACTGGAGATAGAATAAGTTCCAAAGAAGAAATAATAAAAACAGTTTGTGATACATTTAAAGATATCCCTGTGAAGAAATGTGTTCCTGTATTTCACAGGAACACATTTCTTCAAGGTATCTGCATCATAATAACTTGCTTGAAAATGTTTTACAGGGACTATCTTGAAGAAAAAGAGGATTTCTTCCAAGAACCCAAACTTATTACAGATGAGAACTGGTCTATGTTTAATTAATTTAGACCACACTGATACATTAAAAATAAAAATTACAATTTTTATCATAGAAGAAAGAAAAAGAGTTTCTTTAGATAAATTTTAAAATTTTACAAAAATTATTTTCTCAGAGATATATATATATATATATATATAATATTGTCTAAATTTTGAAAATTTAATTCATATACATTATAAATTATTAATCAAAAATCTCATGAAAAAATATTAAGCAAGAAAGCTGGATACATTTACTTACATCTTGTTTACATAAAATTGAATGGATAATTGAGAAATTTAAAATCATATACCATCTGAAAATAAATATTCTACTTTTTTCATCAAGATCTTTCTTCTTTAATATAGGGCATTGTACAGGAATAATAATTTATAAATTTTATATACAATATATTGATCCTTTTCAAAATGATACTTTTTTATTTTTATATTGGTAAAGCAAAACTTTGATTAGAAATGATAAACATACAATGTATTGCTTTAAAATCAAAATAAAATTTCTCATCTTTGATTTAGTAACCTTCTTAGAATGAAAACCATAATTAAATTTATTTTTTATTTGAAAAAGACATATTTCTTTTAGTTACAGTATTAATAAAATGTAATACTTTAACTAATCATATTTTTATGAATAACATGAAAATGAATATTTAGTTTTAGATGCTGAAATGTTAAAATAGAATTTTATTTTTTAATAAATAAGAATTTTGTGTTGTACATTTGACATTTTTTAATTTTTTACATTTTTTAATCAGATTATTTTTCTTATCATAGCAGCATTTCAGTTTTTATTTATAGTGTGTAAAAAATAAAGTATGAAAATCATATAAACTTTTAACAGCATATTATCAGTTTAATTAAGTTATTTTTATTTATTAAAAAAAAATTGTTTGTTGTATAATTTGGAAGATTATTGGCAACTATTAATATACAACTTGCCATTTAAAAATTAAGTCTGCTTTTAAATTAATTTTAATTATTGCTTATAAAATGAAATTAGATTATTTTGAAATGTATATTGTTTATTTTGCATATATAAACTGTTATAAAATAGTCTTTTCCTAAATATTATCGAAAACTAAAATTTCTTAATTAAAAACTGTATTAGTTTAGTTTTAAATTAATTAATTAATATCTGAAAAACAAAATATTTTATATTCCTATTTATTATACATGATTTAATTATCATCAATAATTCATACTTTAAATATTTAATTAATTAATTAAATATTAAATTATAATAGGTGTTTGATCGGGAGGGAGATGATGGACGTTTCGTTAGTGTAACAGTCAAAGCAACGGATCGAGGTAATCCTCCATTAGAAGGTGTATGTTCATTCAAAGTAGAAATAACGGACATCAACGACAATCCACCACTCTTTGATCGACAAGAATACAGAGAGAATGTGAAACAAGACACTCCTAAAGGGACCAATATTCTTCGTGTTTCTGCATCAGATGAAGATGCTGATAATAACGGAGCTATTGTATACAATCTGACAGCACCTTACGATGCATCCGATCTTGAATATTTTGAAATAAATCCAGATTCTGGTTGGGTCAGCTTAAAAAAGGCATTAGATGTAAGTGAATTTGTTTTAATCTATAAAATAATTTCCTGATAGATATCAGTTAGACTATCTATTTTTCGAATTTTCATATATTGTAGTTATCTTTCCGAAAAATTCTACGCAAAATGAAATGACACAAATTGGGACATTATTTTCCATATGAACCCAATTGAAATATTGTGTTAATTAAAAATATGAGTTCTTGTACTATATCTGCTTTTGTTTTTGCTGTTTTATGACCCTTTCTAATCAGGTACTATGGGTATTAATTTTATATTGTATACAGTATTCAATAATGCATTTATTTCTTTTGGACCCCCTAGGAGCTAAGAGATTTTGGTGCTTCCAGTATTAAATTATATATTTTAATTTAATATAAAAATTCTTGATTTTTTGAGCCTCTGAAAATTGGAGGGCTAGATGTGCAACTAGTGCACCTAGTGATAAATGCACCATAATTAAAACTATTTTAAAGTGAAATTACTTTGCTTGCTTAGA
>AYEL01049032.1:0-66219 GCA_000484575.1 Olivierus martensii | reverse complement strand
ATTCAATTTTTTGGGTAGCTAAGATTAAAATTTTTGGATGTTTCAATTTTTTTTTTTTTTTTCATTTAAAAGATAACTCACATTTTCATTTCTCTGACAAAATTAATATCTTTTGTATACTTAATATTAAATATTACAAAATGGAATGGTACTGTACTGAGTGTACTGTAATGGATAATTATGTAATATCAGAAAATAAATATAGTAAATAATATTGCATCAAATTCTCGGATTTAATACTTATATAACTACACCAGAAACATCTGAGTTTCCATAAAATATAGAATAAGAATTCTCTAAGATGACAGGCAACTCTCTAATGTTTTTTTAAGAAAGAAAAAAAAACATTCAGTATTTTATTTCAGCAACTTATTCTTCTGCTTATTATTTATATTTTCCAAGCACATTCTTGTGCTTGGAAAATATAAATAATAAGCAGAAGAACAAGTTGCTGAAATAAAATACTGAATGTTTTTTTTTCTTTCTTAAAAAAACATTAGAGAGTTGCCTGTCATCTTAGAGAATTCTTATTCTATATTTTATGGAAACTCAGATGTTTCTGGTGTAGTTATATAAGTATTAAATCCGAGAATTTGATGCAATATTATTTACTATATTTATTTTCTGATATTACATAATTATCCATTACAGTACACTCAGTACAGTACCATTCCATTTTGTAATATTTAATATTAAGTATACAAAAGATATTAATTTTGTCAGAGAAATGAAAATGTGAGTTATCTTTTAAATGAAAAAAAAAAAAAAAATTGAAACATCCAAAAATTTTAATCTTAGCTACCCAAAAAATTGAATTTTTTTTTTTAAACTTTTTGTTGATATGTATAAGCAATTATATATTTTTTAAAATTAAATGTTTTATTTTTGTGAGGAAAAAATATCATTTGTAAAGAGAAATAAAATAGTATTTTAATTAATTTAAAACCATAACGCCTTCATGTTTATAATATACTGGTATTTATGAGTCAATATCTTACCCTATGGGTGCTTTGTGGTTTCTATTCACACAGTATTATCCTTAATTTTTGACTTTTAAATCAAATTGAAAAATTATTCAGCTTGTATTTTAATATACAAGCTGAATATGTAAATGTAAAATCAGTACTAATAAAACTTAAATGAGTAAATATAATTATGCTAACATGTAAATATGGTGATCTGTTTAGTTAAGAAATTTCCAGCTTAAAATGTATTTAATTAAATAAGCAAATTTTTGTAATAATGCATTTCAGTGGATTTGTTTTAAGTTAAAAAGAAAAATAAATCCATCCTTATTTTTATTAAAGTGAACTTATATAAATTATGTTTAAATACAGTATAAAATGTGATAGCATAATTATGTAAATTAAAGTTAACGCAAACTTCGCAAATTTAAAATTAAAATATTCTGGTAAAGTCTGCTCCTATTATCAATATATATATTTTTTAATAAAAATATTAAGTTAATTAAATAAATTATTTAATATGTTTGTTTTTATTTTATAAAAGAAAATTCTGATTATATAAATTAAATTAATATATAATTTGCATAAAATTAGAATACCAATTGAATTTTTAATCACAATAAAATGATTTCACGTTTATAGGAAGTAAAAAAAAAACTATTTCAAATGTTCAAACCATTATGATGAATTTTTTAAATGCTAAACAGTACAAAATATATAATATTAGATAATAATAATAATAATAAAAAATAAACTTTCAAACGAATTGAAACCATTAAATAAGACATTGAATACTTTTTGTTTGTAATGATACCAATTGATGATTTCATAAATAAGAATAAATAATAATAAGGAACATATATATATGGTATAATGAAATATCTTTGTTTTAATTATCAATTATTTATATTTTATTTTTTTGGTGTTCAGTTGGCAATATGTGTGGTTGGCCGCCATGTTCTTTGCTTTTTTTGAAATATAATAAAGTTTTTTTTATTCTCTGATGTTTTATTAATATCTATCAATCCGTAAATGTGGAAAGACTTCGACATTACCACATATACAGTGACATATTTTTTTTAGAAAATAAAAGGACAATTCAAAAATTGTTTCATAATAAGAAAAAACAAGTTGTGTTTATTTGTTTCACTGAAACTAAAAAGTTTTATAACATTTATTATAAAGTATAATAAACACAATATAATGAACAACACAACGTTTTAAACAGTTATATTATTACATTAAAAAATAATTTTGACATTTTTCACAAGAATGAACTTTTTTAAATAAATCAGATTTAATGTTTTAAAAATTCATAAAACTATACAGCTCATGTTGAAGTTGCACTTGGTATAAATACATGCTTCCAATATTTCGACTTTTAATTGGGTTTTCTTAATGGTCCACATATTATTCAGTAGTGAAACTACTCGTTCAGTAAGAGCATTAGATCCGGGATACAGAAAGAAAATTCAACGATTTTTAAAATCAAAAAATATATTAAAAATCGTCGATATTTCACAGACAAACTATATTTGTTTGTTCGTGAAATATTTAAAAATTCTAACCTATCTATGTTGGCAGAACTCGTTATTTTGTTACTTGTCCACAGAAAAATGACAATGTCATGTTTCTGTGGACTGTCTGTTGCTCATCGGTATTCAGTTTACTATTTCAATTCACAAAATAAAGGACAAAATGGCCATTTTAGAAAAAAAAAATGAATCTAAAGAACAGAAAAGTGAAATAAAGGATTGTCCTCTTAAATAAAGGGCGTATGGTCACCATAAACACAGCAAAATGAATAAATAAGATTAAAATATTTGGTATCGAAATACTCCTGTCTACAATTCAAACTAAATTTATTGTACATTAGAAATTTGATATTTAATTTCTTACAAAAAAAATTTTCATCAAAAAGTTCGTAGTAATGACCAAGATATCTTTATACTTTCACACTAAAATAGTTCTAGTCATCTTCAAAGTATTGCCTTTGGGCACATGCACATGCATACACACTCCAGTTAGTTGTTCTTGTCCAAGTTGTCCAATCTTTTCCTTTTCAAAGCTATTTTTAGTTTCGGGAAAAGTCAAAAATCGATCGGGGCCAAATCGGGAATATGGAGATTGCGGTTTCAAAGGAATGTTGTCATTTGCCAAAAATTCTGATTCGCAGAGCAGTGTGGCACGGCCCGTTGTCACAATGGAGAAGCCATCCGTTTTTCCACGTTTCGTCTTTTGCTGCGCACCGCAAATTGTAGTCGTAAAACCTGTAAAACCTGTTCGTAATAAAGGGCATTTACGATATATGCAGGAACAAATCTATGGTACACTTTTCTTCGTTGTCAAAAAATGCAATAACATTACCTTGACATAATTTTCCAAATCACATGTCAAGGTCATGTTGATTGCTTCGGGTTTCCTTTAGTTTTGGAGACCCTTTATGTGTTATGAAGATGATTGCACTTTGATCCCAGGATCATATCCATGAGTTTCAGTTGCTCTTTTGCCAAATCTAAAACAAAATTTCATGTTCGCTCTTTGTTCGAAAATAGACATTTTTACAAATATGTTTTGTGGTTTAAGGACTGCTTAAATAGTGCTGTATTGTCTTTGCTAATAATTATACAAATAAATATTAGATTAATGACTTTACTAAAACTATTGTAAAACAGAAATCCAAAAAACATATCTTTATGATAATACGTTGAAATGAAGTTCGATAATCAAGCTACCACACGACAAAATAATCTTTTCTTTTATCATCATCGTTTGTTGACCAGTTATACGAAATTTTGATCATTCTTTGTGAGTCTTAATCTCGGAAATTGTAGCAGGATCAAACCCCGTTATTGATTTTATAGTTCACAATCCAGCTGACACAAAGAATCTTATTGTATTCTCTTTAAATGGCAACTATGATTCCAACTATAAATAATTTGCCATCTGAGTCACTTTGAAATCTTGCTGCCCCTTTAAAACACTTCTACATACACTTCATTCCTATATTCTTTATTGTCAGGAGTTTTCCGGGCTTTAAAATTGTAAAATGAAAGGCATATGTTTCTTTTTTTTTCTGGTTCCTTTCCTTATGGGGTTATGTATTAACTTGTCCCCCGAATACGAAATGTGCGAAAGTGAAATGGACACGATTAAATTGGAATGAGGCAGGCAAGCCTACCAGGCAGTCTAAGTCCATATAGGGCCCACCACAGGCTCCCAGTGTCGGATGTGCGCACCGCCACAGTAGTCCCGATTCTGTATAGGATGTATAGGATATTTGTTGGCTGGATTGGTTGGTCAATGTGGAAACACTTCGGCTCATATCTTCATTATCTGCGTGTTTCCACACGCAGATGACTGAGATTGAATTCGGAACCCAATCCTTGGAAAATTTATTGAGAGATCTATGCCTGGCTTCTCGATCCTCGACCTCTGTAATCTGGTTGTACAAATTTCCTTGGGCTGAACCCAGAGCCGGGCCTTCCATAAGTGCAAGGCGTGAATCGCGCACGGGCGGCCAAACTGAATGTCAAAAACATAAGATATAAAATTAAATTAAAAACCAATAAAAGGAAAAGGAAATTTATTTCTTTTAATATGTAAATTTGAAAATTCTATTCATTTGAAAAAGATAAAAATTAAAAATCAATTCTAATGTCAATTTACAAAATGACTAACTGAATTAATATTTTATGCGAAGGCAAATATTAGAATCATGCAAAGATCTTCATCTGAAATTAACTAATGTGCAAAGAAAAAAATCCGACATTGATGGACAGGATTTATTTCATGAAATTTTATCAGTAATAATACATATAAAAGCAGAAAACATTGGTTCACATCCAATATAACGTGCTTCAATATATTTTTAAAAACAATCTTCGAGGCGCATTCCCTAATTTATTTGTTGCACTTAGGATCGTTTTAACTCTCCCTGTTTCTGTAGCTGCATTTGGCCAACATTCTTCTTCCAAATTGGAGATAATCAAAAACTATTTAAGAGCAAAAATGAACGCCTAGCAAATTTATTAATTATAGCAATAGAACATAAATTATTGGATGAAATTGATTTACACCATCTTATATCAGAATTTCTTCTTAATAAAGCACGCCAAACTTATTTCTTGTAAATTGTTGTGTTTTCCTATTAATATGTTATTTTTGAAATATTATTTGTTATCTAATTAGATATTTAAGTTTTGTATGTAGTGAAGTTTGAAGTTTATTTAATCAACGAAAATTTTTTAATTTATTACAATTTCTAAGATGTTCTTCATTTGTGTTATGACTGTTACCAGGGGCGGACTGGGACATGTTTTCGGTTCTGGCATTGTCCTGACAGCGGCCTACCTACCTACCTATCCGTCGAAACTAATCATTTAGCATTCGACATTAGAATAAACTTCCATTCAGCTTCAGTTATCTTGCATTTGAAAACATCCATGTGCGAAGCTGTCATTCCTATTTTATCATTGGACTCGTTCACTTAGCACATGCGTACTTGCGTCGATGGTAGCAGCTAAGCTGGTCGGACAGTAATATATATTAAATAAATAAAATACATATTATTTTTTACAAAACAAATTTTAACGACAAAATAAAAATAATTACCTAATTACTTAAAGCACAAGTTTTTATTTGTGTGCAAATACTAAAATATCGATAAATTTGAATAAAATGAATGTCGACAAAATAAAAATAATTACCTAATTACTTAAAGCACAAGTTTTTATTTGTGTGCAAATACTAAAATATCGATAAATTTGAATAAAAATGAATGAAGAGGAATCTGAAACAAATATGATATACATTATATTGAAAGTGCAATGCGTGACATAAAAAATTCGGTTAATCGGCTGCCGGCCCATATTGTTATAATGGCATCGGCCCTTCTGGAATTTGCCAGAATGTCCTTATGGCCAGTCCGCCCCTGGCTGTTACGTATTGTATTAATGTCGATAATATCTAAGATGTTCTGTTATGACTGTTATGTATTATTATTGATAAAATAATAAATGAAATTATTTAAAGTTGAACAATTATGACTATTAATTTTCTAGTTTAGTTTTATTGATTGAATAGGGGCGGCCAACTAACAGTTGCATACAGGCGGCCGAATTTCTAGGCACGGCACTGAACCATCCACCGATGTAGACAGCTTGTATCACTGCATTGATTGAGTTTGCCACATAGCAATAAGCACTAATTTAGGAAGTGGCAATTACAATGGTGGACGAAAATCGAACCCGATTTTCTGGTGGAAAACTAAAGCATTACCAAGCAGCCAGGCCTGTGATAGACTATAGGCTGCCGCCGCTAGATACAGAATATTCCTCATGAGAAATGGCAGCTTAACTAACTTAATCTAACCTGGCTCCGCCGCTAGATACAGAATATTCCTCATGAGAAATGGCAGCTTAACTAACTTAATCTAACCTAACCAAGCAGCCAGTCGATTGGTAACACTTAATAGTAAGCCAATGATTGGGAATGGCATAAAAAGTGCTAATAATTAGATGCTATGAATATTTTATTTTTGTTTATGCATTACTAGCATTACTAGAAATCTGCTAGTTTTGGATTAAGGAAATTTTATTGATGACAGTGTAATACTGTATTAAATTTGAGTATTTCTTTGATATAAATCATAATATATTTGAATCAAATATAATGTTGATAAAAATCAATTAGGAATTGCAGATAATATTCTAAGCATTTATAACCACGATCTTGGCAACGATTCCCAATTTGGGGTATATGGGTTTTTTGTCAACAGATGACGCCATTTTGTATTCTTTAAGAATACGAAATGAGGGGCATCTGTTCAGTTGCACAAATTAGTTGATATCAACTAATCTGTGATTCAGTTGTATCCAACGATCGTTGACTCCAACGTCGATGATGGAGCGAAATAAGCCCTTCGACATCTGCCTACCTCTATGTGATTCGGATTGTGGAGGATGGAGATCGATGGGCGGTCATTGGGGTATGCGTTAGCATCAACAGGATATGCGAATAAAAATCGAATAATGTTGAAAAGTAATTGAAATAACAGAAATTATGTTAATCACAAGCATTTTTATAATATTAAGGGTAAAATTTATGAAAATGGGCTGCCAAAGAATATGCAAGTAAACAAAAGTTGGAAAGCACTGATTTGGTGATTGACTTTGCTTATAGAGAACAATAATGTTTTGAAATAACTTGTAATAATATATTTCTATATTGATATAATGTTAGTTTTATGTCTCCATCTAATTAGTCAATATAAATCGATAGAAAACTATTAGTAACGAAAATATATCAAAAAAAGTAAATGCAGATTTGGAGATAAAAGATAAAATCTAATCTGATAGCCTAGAAAAAATATTGCTTTCTTTAATTAAACATGCTGCTCCTCGATGTGTGTTAAAATGAAAAGTAATTCGATTATATTAATGATTTATCCAATAAAAAAATCATTAAAATTTTTTAATTCTGTATCAATACAAAAAATTTTAATTTAATGATTTTTTAGGATAAATCTTCAATACAGTTAACCATGAAGTTAACTCATGCCATGGAGAGGCATGCTTAATTAAAGAATTAAACATGCCTCTCCATGACAGTAATTATGCCTCTTCTTGACTTGTCCTTAATTTAAAAAAGAACTGCATTTTCTCTAAACAGGGCAAATGGCAGATTATATTTTTGGCTTCTAAATACTTTTTTATCTGGATCTGCACTAGACAAAAATCTATTTCTTTTTCAATAATTTACGTTGCTAATAGTTTTCTATTAATTTTTACTGATTGTAGATAATAAATATGGATGGATAGATAAACCATTTCCTACTGATGCCAATTTGAGCAAGAAAAAAAGTCAATTGGAAGTATAATTTTAACATATTTTATATTCATACTTTTATATTCGTCAACTTACAAGATTCATTCTTTTATTGATTAGTAATAACATCAATACAATAACACAATTTCTTTAAACTCAATTGTATTACCTAAAACCACATATTCAGCTAGAATTGAATAATTTGAACAGTAAAACATTGACAGTGTCAGCCTGGACTTGATGCTGCTGATTTGACATTTTTTGAATCTGCACTTTCAAATACTGTTACCAAATGAACCCAGTTTTGCACACCAATTTCCAAAAGAAAAACTTCCAAATAAACTTATAATAAATACTTAAATAAACTTCCAAAAATAAACAAATAATAATTCTGAAAATGGGTGGATTTTAAAATCTGGGACATTTACTGATATAGGACAATACACATCCAACAACTAAGTATTGATTTAATAATAAAATTATACTGATATAGGCATATATTATTAACAAATTATTTCAAAGCAATATAATCATCCATTATAAGCAAATTATCATCTGTTGGATCAGGATTTAATTCTATTTTTAAGATTTTTAAGGCAACTCAATCCAGCCTGATAAACTCCATCCATCATAATCTTTCAGCTGACTCTATCATGGATGTTGGCCAGTCTATGGTATGCTCTGAAATGACTGTCATCAAAAATATCTATTATATAATTTGATGATATAATTCATATTAACCTAACCTGACATTTATTTAAAACTGCAAGTTGGTATCTCTAGCATAGTAAAGATTTATAAAAAATTGTATATACTGTATTACTATATAATAACTGCCTATACTCCTATTAATACGTATAACATTACAAGCACTAACAAGACTGCTTGTTAGTGCTTGTAATGTTATACGTATTATACTGTATATCAGAAAGTGACCTAATTCTTTTGAGACAGTTTTCATATATTGATTTATGCTAATTGATTAGATACGGATTTATATGCCATGTATTTCATTAAATAATAAACTCGACAAAATTATAGTACCAATAAGAAAATCTACTGCATTACAAATTTATTATGGAATATTGATTGAAAAAATGCCCTTAACAGATAAAAAAATTTCCTCAAAAACAATGCATTAAAGAATATTAACTTTTGAAATAGAGTACAGTATATGATTTTATAGATTGATACAAGAAGGAAAATTTTTGCATCACTTTCTTGATGAATAATGATAAAATGCTAATCAGTAGTTTTTTGAGAAATTTGTGTTTATAACATTATGAAATCATAAACTACATTTTCATCTAAGCAAATTTTATTTCGTATATTAAAAACTTAAATATAATAATTTTGCTGCATTAAAACATTTTACCATGCATATGTAAAATTTTAGTGATCTATTTTTTAAAAAATTAAATTTAACAAATTAAAATTTGTTTTAATGATGTATTTTAATAAATGTATAATATACGGAATGCATAAGCTTGCTAGTTCATTAAATTACAATTTAATTATACAGTCAGCTTGCTAGATGAGTTTTATTGATATCAGAATTAGCAAATGAATAAAAAGATTTAAAAATATATTTTAGCATAGAATTTTTAATTGCTTAAGATTTTTATGATTTTGCATTATAAATGCATATTATTTATGAAATTGTAAGAATATTAATACTTTGTGAGCATAATTTTATAAATTAGAAAAACAAAATGAAATTTGGAGAAGTAAGCCAATTCAATTAATAAGAATTTTATTAATTATTTATGGAAATAAAAATTTTCTTATATTTTTCAAAATGATTTAATCAAGAACTAAAAATCCTAACTAAAACATATGATCCATTAAATACATGCTATAATATATTTATTTTTTTATTATAAACTTCAGTTATTGTTACTGCACCAAGTTATATTTATAAAAAACCATAAGTTATAGTTTCCAATTTTTTATATTTAATTAATATTTTTAATCTATTGCAAAATTTGTGGCAAAAGTTTATAAAATATTAAATCCATAAAATTTGGCAAAATACATCAAAATGTTTTTATGATGCTTGTTTGAAAGCATTGAATCATAATAATAATGAAAATTTAAAAATAAAGGAACTCATTAATTTATGTAAGAGTTATGTTTGTGACATGATATATAAATCAAGTCAAATTTATTATGATAAAACATTATGTACTGAATGTACTTCATACCTTACATGGTATGAAATATGATGCAATTATAGTAATATGATACATATACAATTTGCATCATATAATAGTCATCATCAGTCCTAGTTATTATGATATACAGTAATTTTGCTACTGCGAGTTACCAATAGTATTATTAATTCTTGTTATAGCAATAACTATCATTGCAATATTATCATGTAAAATTACAATCTTGCATTTTATATAGGGGGTTTTAAATCACAAATGTTACTCATAAAACAAAGCAAAAAGTCCATATAAACATGGATCCAGAAATGTTTCCTTTTTGAGATAATATAGAATGTAAAAGCATACAATTTAGTAGTCTATCAGTCTCATGGTATTTGCAGTAAATTGTGGCTTGCTGTAATAAATGAACAGTACATTAATCATAACAATGCAAGCACTGAAATGGTCTATTAATGACTAGAAATAACTCATGATCACCTGAGAAAGAATTGAACAAACAAAACTGGATATTTCACTAGCAAACAAAGAAAAAGCTTGCATTTCATATATGTTTCATGCTTGAAACATATATGAAATGCAAGTATTTAAACTTGCAATACTTGTTAAATGCCAGTGTGAGTTGTGCCCTTTTGCAGTTGTGTATACCCTTGTTATCTCAAAAAAGAAACATTTCCAGACTCATGTTTATATGATCTTTTTTACTTTATTTTGATAAGTAGCATCTGATTTGGCCAGACATTTTAGGAACATTCTATATAAAGTTGTAATGATTTTTTATTAAATAGTTTGAATATCAAAATTTTTTATGTAAAATTGAATTTACATAAGTTGAGCAGTTCCTGTATTTCAATGTTACATTAATACTCATGTAATCTAATAAAATAAAATTGCAAATTCAATAAAAATAGTTTATATGTAAAACTAATAATCATTTATTTTTAATTATTGATTTATAATTTAAAACAAAAATATCTATGATTCAAAAAAGAATGCAGAATGTTTTTAAATTTTATTTTATTATATTTTATATATTTTAAATAAAATATTTGACAAAAACACTAAAATATTTTTGTATATTTTATTGAGAAATAAGAAAATGTTAATTATAATTTAATTATTGCACTGTATTTCATAAATTTTTTGCATTTATTTATAGAGTAATTATTAAATAAATTTATTTTTACTTTGTAGAGAGCGCAATATCACTTAAGGGCAGTAGCTCTAGATAAAGGAATACCCCTGCATAGAGCAACTGTTGAAGTAATCATTGATGTGGTAGATCGAGCAAACAACCCGCCAATTTGGGACCAACCAGTTTATGGACCTATTTTTATCAAAGAAAATTTAGAAGTTGGTCAAAGAGTTATATCTATCAAAGCTAGGTAAAGATTTTTATAATTAACATAAAAATAAATCAAATTGTAAAATTAATCGAAAATAACATTTCATTTTAAAATAAAATACTATATACAGTGGACTCGCATTTTTATGAACCTCCAGTTTATGAACTATACATTTTTACAAACTATTTAGTTGGTAGCAAAGAGTCCCTAATGTTAATTAATGCCATTCTCATTTACGAACTTTCGATTTTACAAACTTTTTTGGAGGTCTATATGAGTTCGTAAAATTAAAAGTCCACTGTAATATGTTTTTGAACATTAAACAATAAATTAATATAATGAACTTAGAGGATACAAATATCCCTTGGTTTATAAAGGTTATTGGAACATTAAAAATTGTTCATTAAGTGAAAATTTATAAATTGGAAATTCATTTCCCATTAATTCTAATGTAAAAATTTTTAATTGGTTCTTGGATACTGTCATTTTATCTATCAGTGTTAAAACATTCCAAATCATTAATTTAAATATAATTATACCATACTGTAATACAATAGTTTATGATAATTATTAACCCTTCTGCATTAAATTCTGTCAACTTTCTGGTTTTATGACCCACTTTCTACATTATAGTGGTCAACTTGCCTCACCATTATTTTATTTAATTACTCTAAAATATACTTGAAATTCTTACACAATCTGTAATCATTTCTATTTATACTATACATAATATTTTTTATTGAACTACTGACCTTTATAACATTTGCAATTTCTCTTTCAATTAGTACATTTATATTAATTCTCTTATTTCCACTAGTGATCTGCATATTTCTTATGGCAGAAACTTTAGATTAGGGGTGGGCAATTTTTTTTTGTAGGGGGCCGTATAGAAAAATTTATGGTGGGCCACGAGCCAAAACAAAAACAATTGATAATAATAGTATTTATTTAAAAAAGAGAAGGTACAGATATGTAAGTATACATAGCATTGGTATTACATATAATAAATAATATAGTGTTGCAACTGTAACTAATGAGAAACTTGGGATTGCCTTTCTTTTGCAAGAAGTTCAATATTTAGTGAAAGTGATGTTGTTGCTACGCATAAGGAGCTTTCCAAATTAATATCAATAATACTTGATCTGTTTTTTGATTTTGTGAAATTCATTTTTGAAAATTTGCTCACAGCAATAAGTACTGCTGAAGAGGGACATCATTTTACATATAAAATTAGATTTAGATATTTATCTTTAGAAACATATCGCCTCCCAACTAACCTACTCCAGATTCCGACTTCTTTGAGGAACTGTCTCCAGCTCTTCCAACCCGGTCATCGTCGACCCATCCAGCATCGACGTGGGAGAGAACTTGTAACAAGGTATTTGTCCTCCAACCCAGATTGTCAGGTTATGTTTTGTAAAATAACTTAAATAAAAGAAGATGTTTGTTCTCACAAACGTTGTCTCCGAGTCCGTCCTTGTCTAACGTCTCGCCACTCATCCTTACCTGCGTCAACGCCGCTGAAAGGCTATCCGCCTGTTGAACAGCTTAATATCCTATCTTGCGGGCTCAGCGGGCTAGCGGGCCTCACAGAAGTTTGCTTTGAAAAGATTTTACATGGGTGAATAGCTCATGGGCAAGTTGTCCTGATTTTTGCATATTCATATTTAGCTTGTTCAAGTAGCTGGTGACATCAACCAAAAATACAAAATCAGATAACCATGCATCATCTCTCAAAGGTTCGACTAGTATGGATTTGCCCTTCATATCCATAAAAGTTTGCACTTCTTCTCTTAACTCATAAAATCGCTTCAACATTTTGCCCTTACTGAGCCAGCGAACTTCACAATGAAAAACGAGGTCTCCATATTCCGATTCCAAGTCCTGCAGGAATTGCTGGAACTGCCGGTGATTCAAACCTCTCGATTTAATAAAATTTACACACGAAACAACTGTCTCCATTACGTGCGTGAATTTTAATGATTTAGCACAGAGGTTTTCTTGATGAATGATACAGTGAAATGCGAACAGATTATTAATGTCAATATTTCTCTTTGATAATTCTGATTTTATTTTACCCACCACTCCCACATTTTTCCCTATCATCGCGGGAGCTCCATCTGTAGTGACACCGCTTAACTTTGCCCAGTCCAGTCTAAAAGCACTAAAAACATTAACAATTTCTTCAAAAATATCTTCCCCCTTTGTAGTGTCTTTCATGGCTCAAAGTGCGAGCAAATCTTCTGTTATTTTCAAATTTTGGTCAACTGCACGAATAAAAATTGCTAGTTGCGCTGTATCAGTAATATCAGTGCTTTCGTCCAATGCTATGGAAAATGCTACACATTTTTCCACGACTTCGCCAAGCGCTACTTTTATGTTTTCTGCCAGTGCACCTATTCATCTTGTGACTGTTCTTCTGGATAAACTAACTTCTGCAAACTTTTTACTTTTTTCTGGACACAAGATATTTGCCACTTCTATTAAGCACTCTTTCACAAACTCTCCTTCTGAGAACGACTTCAAATGTTCCTCCAATTTCTTACTAACAACATAACTCACCCAAACAATAATCTCAGCTTCTTCACTGCATTTTAGTAAAACAGTTTGTTGAGTGGCTAATTTCTTTTTTAACTTTTCGATTCTATCACTTCTTAGTTTTGTTGAGCGGCTAATTTCTTTTTTAACTTTTCGATTCTATCACTTCTTAGTTGCCCTGTTAAACTTCCATATTTTTGAAAATGTTTGGTGGTATAATGTCTTTTTAAATTGTACTCTTTTAAAACTGCGACAGCTTCATTACATATCAGACAAATTGGGTTGTCATTATAAATAATAAACAAATATTCTTGGGTCCACTTCTCCTGGAAGGCATGATGTTCTTGATCAACCTTTCTGTATTTACTACCTGAAGGTCCGGACATATTTTAGGACCAGAATTTTTTCAAATTTTTCAAAAAATCAAAACTTACTAATCCAACTTTTGTACTTCCCAACTGATCTTAATGCAAATTGGTGGGAATCACAGCTGCTTCTTCTCATATAGCAGGGTGGCTAAGCATCTCGAATATTCCAGAATTTACTGGCACCATCTAGTCTAGGCAGTCACCGTATCGGTGCGATGCAGTGGGCCGTATTAATATGCAACAGAGAAATTTAGTGACAGGCCGGACAAATCTTGCTCGAGGGCTGCATGTAGCCCGGGGCCGGGGATTGCCCACCTCTACTTTAGATCTTTTCTTATGTTTTCTTTTCTTTTCCTATTTCTTTTTTTCATCTTTTAAAGCTTAACTTATGTACAACCTGCTGCCTCTTTCGTTTAAATAAATAAATAACTCTTACCTATATCACCTATTTCTTGCCATTAGATTTTTAATTTTAGAGCTGCTAAGTACCAAATAATCTTCAAATTTAAACATAATACAGCAATAAAACTGCTATTATTATGATTCTACTTATTACTTAAAAATTCTAAAATTTCATCAAATATTGCCTTAAATTTATGTAATTCTCAAAAATCTTCATTCTGCTAAATTATTGACAAAATTAAATTCAATTTTCTGGAAATCAGTATTGTTTTTACTTTTATTTGTTAAAAATTTATTAATTATAGATTTTTTATGATAATTATTTTAATAAATCTAATAAACACAGAATAATTTATTTATCTAAACAATTACATTGGTTATATTTAGCATATTTTAGTAGAATAACAAAATACTATCTTAGTTCAAATTTATATATGGAAAAAATATATTAGAGATTTACACATCTGGAATAATGTGTAGTCATTATTTTATAAAATTAAGTAGTTTTATATAATTGCAAAACCATTGAAAAATGCAGTTAAGTATATTATAAAATCTCTTAATATTCGTATATGCCAAGCATCAGATTCATTGTGAATCTTCTAGTAAAATGTGAATCCTCTAGATATCTGATATAATCGGTGAAGAAAATAAGCAGAAAATTATTGATTTAAACAAATTATTGTGGATAATTGATTGATGATGAAATAGTTTCTTCTCAAAAAAAAATATAGATTTATGCTTTTATTAAATTAAAAATTCATAAATTGAGGAATACCTGCACAAATTTGTAAATTCTTTTTATAGTTGAAATATTGATTGAGAATATTAACTTGTCTATCATGATCAATTAAATTAGCAATTCTTGACTATAAATAAATAACAACATTTCATAGATTAAGGATATATTAGAAGCAAATATATGACTATAATAAACAAATAATAAATTTATAAACTAATTCTTGTACTACAAATAAGTAAATGAAAAACTTTAACCTTGATATAAAAAGTTAGAGTACATTTTATGAATTATGAATCAACTTAATCTCAAGATGATCATACAAGAAATTATTTTATATTGATTAAAGGTCTATAAGATTGAATTTTATTGATATTAAGAATGTAAATTTTTTATTTAACTACTTATTGTCTATGTTTAAATAATTTAGAATTATAGAATCATAAATTCAAATTGAATATTAGCTCTCAAGTACATGTCAAAATTACACAAATAAACAATATGATCATTTAAATTATTTAACAATATTTTTGTTGTTTAGCATATGTAACCTATTATATTTTATAGAAAAAAAGGAATTCTGTTGAAAATATGACATAAAATTTGCTCAGATTATATTTTTAATTCATTCAATATATTAATTTATAAAATAAATCCTGATAAGACGCCATCCGTTTGGGGATAATTTTGGCAGTTAATCGGGGTTGGTGGTTTATTGAAAACATGTGTAGCGTAGAAATGAAAATGAACTCTGAATTTATTAAATTTAATAAAATACAGTACATTTACATTTAGCATTCAAACTTAACATTTCTAAAAACTATACTTTACCATTTAGTAAAGTATAGTTTTTTAGAAGTGTAACAAACAAGCAGTATAGTAAAAAACTATAGTTTGTTTATTACATTTCTAAAAAAACTATAGTTTGTACTATATATGTAAATTATATCTAATTACAACTATGATAAATATTAATAACCACAGATTACTACTCTCTAATGTATCCCAATAGTAGAATATATGTGATTTCTTTTAAATCAGAAAATACGCGAATTATTCTGCTGACAGCAGATGAACAAACTGACTCATATATCTTTTTTTTTCATCCTGGAATGGAAAAGTTCAAAAAACAGTTAAGTTATCATAAACTGAATTCTATTAAAATATAATTCTTTAATCGACTTAAACTAGAACAGTCTGAAACCGAAAAACATCAGATTTTTTTTAAAGTTAATCAATATTGTTTAAAGAAAAAAAAATAAGTTCAACAATCCAATAAATTTTACTGAATGGTCCAAATAGTTTAACGATTTTTATGTCTCTGGATTCTGTCAATACTTGACAGCACATTCTATTAAAGTAGCAAAAAAAAAAAAAAATTTCAAAAGATTGACAATATCACAAAAATGAACTTTAGTAAGCTATATCTGAAGAACAAATCCACGTTTGTACTAGACAATATTCTTTTAGCTTTTATAAAAGTTTACCAAGGCTTTCTATGTAGTTCTATGTGTATCTCAGGAGAAAATAATTTTATTCATTGATCTTATCTTTTGTACAATTTTTAATGGAAATTTAGTAAACTGTGCAACATACTTTTTAACAGAGATTTAGATTAATGTTTTCAGATTACAATTCGTAATAAATGAACATTGCTTTAAATTATTAGTGTTTATACCAAACTTCTATCTGCTTAATCTCATTGAATAATGTTTATAAAATAATATTAATGATATAAAATAATCTCTGCATTAAATCTTGAATTACTAAATATGTTTTTTTTTTTTAATATATGGAAATTATTATTCTACTTTGCTATTTAAAGCATTTTATCAGAGATTCAATCTTCCCGAATTCGAGATACGAATCTAGCATAAAATATCAGTCGAACTCAAACAACGATTATCGAACTCATGACATTTAATGTATCTGTTGAAAACATTTCTTTTTTTTAATCAAATTTTAAATGTATTTATCATGTGAAAATAGTTTTCACCATTGCTTTTATCTGCAGAACAATGAGTATTTACAAACTGATTAAATAAAACTTATTAAAATAGTTCTTTTAAGTCTATTTTGGAGATTATCGCATTTGAAAGATCTACTAGTGATATAAATTTGAATGATATACATCAATAATTATCTTAAGATACCGTAACATTGAGAAATTGGTCACATGTTACTCTAATTCAAAGATCAATAATGTTTAAAATAGATACTGTATTCAATCGATGACATTATAAAGAAGAAACTAATCCATTATTTACTAATTTAATGAGGTTTCTTCTGAACAATTAAATTTATATTCCTAATTGTTCAAATGAAACGTGTTGATTTAATTTTGAATTAATCCAAATGAAATATAATCATTCAAAATAATCTGTAAAACTTTTATGCTATTCAATCAAGCATTATTAGTTAATATTTTTATAAATTATAAAAAATATATTCCATAATTTACCACATATGATGAAAAATATAGAAATTTTTATAAATTGCATTTTTTGCATTTGGCACTTAATCTGGAACAAAATACTAAAATTAATTTACAAATATTCATAAAAATGATCAAAATTAAATTCTAATTCAAACAATGACTTGTCGATTAATCCAAAATTTTTAAAATTGAATTTTTTCATAAATATATAAAATTTTTATAAATAATGTTTTATCGATGATAATGCTAATCTTTATAGCAAAAATTTTTGCTTAATCAATCAGATCAAAATATTCTATGCAGAATAAATAATTGAAATAAAAAAAAAACATCTTATATTTTATATTTGAATATATAAAAATTGATTAATTTATTTTTGATTCGAAGAATATTATTTGTAGAAAAATATAAGTACTGAATAGAATTTATGATTAACTCACAAGCTTTCTACATCATTATGGCAATGGGGAATATTTCTATTATAGTAATGAGAGAGATTTTTTTTCTTTTGTTTTAGCTCTAGATCAGTAATGATCAGAACTACATCTTTTAATCAATGTTTATGTAACTACTGTTTGTTCTTAACTTAATTATTGTTAATGTTTAAAATAATTAATTTTTTAATAAAACTCATTTTGGTAATTTACATATCTGTAATGTTCCTTCTAAAGATAATTTTTTATTAACTAATTAAAATTTTCTTTAAAATGAACTTATTATTCTTGATGGTTAATTGAATTTCCTTCTTAAAAGTCAGTTAATTATCAGTTTTAATAGCTTTTCACATATATAGGCCTAAATTACCTGCATACATCATATCAAATTGCATTCATTATGTTCGCTTTTATTTTATTATTTAATTAATTCCATGTTGATAAAATTTTTTTTATGCGCTGAAAGGATTATATGTAAGTTCTTCTTTAAAGAAACAATTTTGATAGTCGATAAACATTTAAAACTGATTTATTTTTCAACTTGATATATTAGAGAAAAATTTTCGAGGTTCAGAATATCTCCAAAATAGTTATACAGATGAGCTGAAAAAATTAGAAATTAATATTTCACAAATGGCATGTGCGAAAATCAACTACTTGAAAGTAGATAATTTGTTAATTTTGATTTATGATCATAAATTTAATGTTAGAAAGCTTAGAGAAATGAATGGTTCTCTGAGTTCCGCAGCTTTAAAATAAAAAAAAAATTTCTTTATGGAATCATAAAAGTTTTGGAAATATTTTACGATTTCATATATAAGCAACCATCCATTTTTTAATTTTCTCAGCAACAGAACATTGCAATCAAGAAAATTTCTATCACTCTAACAATAAATCATGCAAATATAAATATTATTTCTTAGAATATATGTGTATAACTTATAATTCATCTGTAATAGAACTAAAACCAGTTCAGGAACATATCACAAATCATAAGTCTAATGGTAATCTGATTCATTCATCATTCCTGCTTCTAACATAATAAGGAATGATGAATTCAATGGACTGGACGTTACTACGAAAAAAAACGTCAAAATTTGGTTGCATTCCCATATTCCTTCCTTTTACTAAATGAATTATTAGGCAAATTGGATTATCTTTTCATCAGAATATTTTCGTAAACAAAACAATATAAGGAAACAAAATTTCTCTATTCAGTTTTCTTTCAGGATTTATCTCCTTTCTTATACATATTTATATGATTATCAATTAAAATCATTTTTTTAATTAATGATTTTTAATGCCAGATTCAATTAAGTTGATGTTACTGATGATTGGATTTAGTTGTAACTCTTATAAATTTATAAAATATTTAACGTTAAAATAATTTAATAAATCCGTGAAAATTTGTTTGAATATACTAAAGATTAATTTCTCTCGTGAATATAATTTTCATGACTCAGGAAAATCAGTTTTAAATATCTTTATCCTATCAGTGGAATTAGTAGACAATCTTCTAATCTCGAATGTTATGGATAAATTCTTTTCGAATCATTTTCCCTTTAAAATCCAGCATAATCATTCTCCTTTTCAGTTATGATATGATGTCCTGCCTCTGTTAATCCTCTCTTCAAATTCAATTTATATCAAACTGTTCTAGAAAACTTAATTTTATCTATATAGGATAAACTTTCTATTATCCCATAATAAATTAACTGAGTTAATTTATAACAACTCAAGTAAGTTAAACATATTACAATCAACTAACTAAAGTTATAATTAAATAAATTATTAAATATTCCTGATTTATTAAAATAATGTTAGGAAATAAAATATAGGTTTAAGTTCAGATCTTTCTTTTTCATAAATATTGGAGATTAATTAAAAAAAAACAGAATTTTTTTTGTAATCTTTGTCTGCTGAAAAAAAATCCATTTTTTTTTTATTGAAATTTATATAAAACATAAAAAAATATTTTTAATCGAATGATTTGTGATGTCGCTAAACTGGATGCACGAAAAAGTTCTGGAAAACATTAATAAATCTAAAACTGGATATAAACCTACAGCTTTTCAAGATTAAAAATTTTTATGGCTAAATTTCCTTAGTCATAAAATTAGATTATATACTGGCATATTATTGAAGTATTGTTAATTCTCCTCAGAATTTGATATTAGAAAATTTTCTATACTAATAATGAATTAAATAATATCAAGAAAATGAATATAAATTCGGTTATAGGACAGGGATGTTAATCTTTCATCGATTCTTAAATTTACTTCTTTTCTTTTACTGCCGAATATTCTAAATCATTTTTATCAATGCAGTTTAATTCAGAGTTTATGAATATTAAATATCAAATGATCGATAAAAATAAAAAAATTAATTACAACGATTATAAATCGTAAAATTTCCTTTAGTCTGAAAAAATCAAAAGCAAGCTCATTGACAATAATAAAAATAGATAAGTTATAATTTGCTTTCATAAATACTGTATAAGAAATATTAATATTTTTTGATTTTTTTATTGCTTTATAGTGAGGATACTACTTGAATAAAAATACATTTTTTAAATCGATTTTCAGCTACACTTTTATTAAAACATTTAAAATTTTATGTGACTTGAAAATTGCTATTAAATTTCTGTTTTCAGATTTAAAAGCTACTTTAGTGTTTTACTGACAAACGTACTCTGTGAAGATTCACAAGAAAATTTAACAAATGGATTAACGAAAAAAATCTCTCTAGTACTTATTTATATTTTAATGACATCTTCGATTCATTCAACAATTAAAATTTCGATATAAAAAGTAAACAAGTTCTTCAAAACGAATGTAAATTAATCAAAACAATTTTTGTTCAGAAATGTAATTATTCTATTGAAACAATTTAAATTTTTTAATATAATTCTCAGTGATTGTTTAAGTTTTTTTCGTATGTTTTTCAAACTATCATAATATTTATTTATTTATTTATTTATTTACTCTCATTACTCTAATGTACATTTGGGTAACCCCTGTTATAACATATAATACTCATTAAAGCTCATAGATGCTCTATTCCAAAATGACCTCTGCATTTTTTCCAGTTTCATAGTAGGTACGTTGATGAATTCAGTTCTACGTGAGTCATACTGCGGGACATTAAAAAATAAATTGTCTGATGGTAGAAGACCAATGATATATTTAGATATCAAATTATTGTAGTGCTTTCTGAGCAACTCAAAATATGAAGGTAAGTGCAAGTCATTACTATTTGTAATAGAGCGACCACCAGCACATAAAGAATTAATTTTCAGGATAGTGCTTTCTGAGCAACTCAAAATATGAAGGTAAGTGCAAGTCATTACTATTTGTAATAGAGTGACCACCAGCACATAAAGAATTAATTTTCAGGATAGAGCTTTGCGAAATATGATCCAAAGAATTAAGATGAAAACTTGATCCAGATGAGTACAGTTGAATACCATAAAGAAGGAAAGGTACAAAGATTGCATAGAACCAAGCTCTCAAAACATAGTTATTGTTAATTCTAGACAAATATCTCCAGGTGAAAGCAATTTTTCTTTTAATTTGATGTATAACATAAGAAATATGATGGACATAAGAAAGCCGACAGTCCAAAAATATGCCTAAATCTTTATGACATTCAATCGGCCTAAATGGTATTGCAGGGTTAGGCAGCTCAGTGACGTTTTTTCTTGTTCGTAATTGGAAAATCATATTTAGTTTTTGATTCGTTAATTAACAGACAGTTTTGAGAGAACCAATGTCTCACAATGATGGTATTGCAGGGTTAGGCAGCTCAGTGACGTTTTTTCTTGTTCGTAATTGGAAAATCATGTATTTAGTTTTTGATTCGTTAATTAGCAGACAGTTTTGAGAGAACCAATGTCTCACAATAGTAAAATCAGACATTAAGATATGCTGATTATATTTATTAGTTTAAAATCATCGGCATAAGCCAGAATTGTTGATTGAATACTTATAGTGAAGACTTGATTAACATAACATACAAAGAGGAAGGCACTCAATGCTGAACCCTGAGGTACGCCGCATGTAGGAACAAATTCTAGCATATCCTCGTTAGAAATAAGCATTTGATATATTCTATTTTTCAGATAATAAATAATCCAGTAAATGAAGAAGTATTCGAAATCATATTCATAAGTCATTTTTTTGTATAATTTGAATATGTCTAAAGAATCAAAGGCAGCAGATATATCCAAAAATAAAACATGCGTGCTTAACTGATTTTCCCAATTTCTATAAATAGTGTCAGTAAACTGTATCATGTTTGAAATCGTGGATCTATGTTTCATTGCATAATGCTGATTGTCAGAGATGTTGTTCTCTGCACAGTGTATAAACATTTTAATATTATCTTCTCAAAAATTCTCAAGAGACAGTCCGATACGCATAATGGTCTATATGAGTTTGGTTGCATTGGGTTCTTATGTTTTTTTCTCAAGAGACAGTCCGAAACGCATAATGGTCTATATGAGTTAGGTTGCATTGGGTTCTTATGTTTTTTAAGAATAGGTACAATTTTCACATATTTCCATCTATGAGGAATGAAGCCCTGTTCTAGAGTACGGCTGAAAATGTATGCAATATGAGAAGCAATAGGCGGAATAATTTTTTGATAAAATATCATTGGTATCTTTTAACCCCCCGCAGAAAATTTTTTATTTGAATGAAGGGCCATCTTAACTTCTTTTTCAGAAATCAAGCATTTTATGGAAGTAGGTTTAGGAATGTCAAAATCAGTAGTATTATTGTCGGTAAACTTTGATTGTAGCAAATTGAATATATTCTGACTAAGCTCCTTAGATAATATAAAATTTCGACGATTTCTAGAATAAACTATCGTATTGATGATATTCCATAATTTTTTAGGATGGTAAGATAACGATCTGATATTTTTCATAATGTATGAATTTTTATCCTTTTTAAAATTTTCAAGCAGTCTTCTTTTTAGAGACAAATATCGAAAAAGGTCAGCAAAAGATCCATTTTTCCTCCATCTCCTACGTGAAGAATAAACTCTACGTTGAAGAAGTCGGCTCATGGGAGACACCCAACAAGGAGCAGATTTAGAAACATTGTTCCATGCATTTTTCCTCCATCTCCTACGTGAAGAATAAACTCTACGTTGAAGAAGTCGGCTCATGGTAGACACCCAACAAGGAGCAGATTTAGAAACATTGTTCCAGGGTACTAAACTTTCAATCGTTTGATCAAACAGACTGTATATCATGTTATAGATATCATTCAACTCAATGTTTGAATTATAAATATTTTCCCAAGGAAAAATACATATTCGATGAATTATACTTTGCCAATTGCAACTTCTCCATTTCCGAGTAAAAATACCAGTGGAGTGACGGTCCCGTAAGAAGGTCTGAAGAGAATCCAGCAGATTGTACAACATATGCATCAGAAACATTCGTGAAAATAAGATCTAAAAAGTTCTCCTTTCTAGTCGGAAAATATACGATTTGATGTAAATCTAAGTTAGAGTAAACCTCATCCAAAAATAACTGTTGATGCCGAAATAAAAACGAGTACTGCGGATACATATTGTGCCAATGAATGTTGTGGAAGTTAAAGTCTCCACATAAAATGACAAATTTATATGAATTTTTCGTTAATACATCCACAAGACGAGAAATTACAGAATATTTCTGATCGATAGAATCAGAAGGGGAGATATAAATACAGGCGACGATCAATTGAAGCTGAGGAAGTTGACAATAACTATATCATCATTTTTCAGAAGAGCAAATGCGGAGGTAAGTGAGCCTCTGTAGTCCACAGAGACACCGCCGCCTCTCTTATCTATGCGATGTGTCTCTATTAATTTGTATGAATATGCCTCATACAGACCATAGAGATCGTCGTCATTTTGCGTACACCAAGTTTCTCTTATACAGATTACAGTAAAAGAACAGGTAAGAATAGCCTCAAGTTGGTCGATTTTGTTTCTGATTGACTGTGCGTTTTGATAGAACAAAGCAAAATGATTAGTTTGATTATCAGAGATCTGTGATTGCTATGAAGTAGGAGCGTTTAACTCATCTCGCACATTTTTAGAATTTAAACTAGCATTGTTTATGTGATGATCATCGTCGTTGCTATTAACATTAGCACTATATGTGCGGTTTTGTATTTGGACAGGATTGCTAGAAGAGTAAAAAGGTCGCAGAACCATATTGGCTGGCCATAACGACTTATCTAATAGAAAATGAAAGCTATCTTTTGGAACAGATATGCAAAAAGATGCATAATTTGGATATTTAGTTTTGCATTTAAAAATTCTAATCGATATTTTTCTGGCTGTTTTTGAGTAAATAAATAAAAGCTCTTATTTGCATCTCAGTAGTTTCAGGCTGTAATCTAGAAATGAAGATTTTCTCAAAGTCAGAAGAAACTGGAACCACATTAAGAGAAGAATTGGTATTTTCATTCACTAAATTATTTAGTTCATTATTTGTATATGTCGATGGAGTATGGATTTTTTGCCTAGTCTGTTTGGGCGGAGAACTAGATACATTGCGCTTATCATCAGGTTTTTTTATTGACATAAACACCTTTATCTTCTAATTCTGTTTATAAAGCGTTAACATATGACATATGTGTCGAAGAAAGATCATCTTTATTCTTCTCTAGTCCTAATTTATCAGTAAGTGAAGTCACGTTTTTGGAATAAATATTTAATTCAGTTCTGACGTTTTTCAAGCACTGACTATTTTCAATTTGCATACTTTCATATTATTTATGTTTGACCGAAGATTGGTAAATTCTTTCATCATTTTGGTATCAATATTAATAATTTCATCTAATTTATCATTAAATCTACATAGATTCTGATTAAGTTGCTGTAATTCAGAATTAAGTGTATAGGTTGCCAAGATATTGCTACTCTCTTTGTTAATTACAACTTTTAATGTTTCAATAAGGATATTTGAAAATTGAGTCAAAATGTAATTATTACTTTTATTAACTGCTCAATCATTGATAAGGACATACCTTGTTCGATAGGTAACAGTGACGATTGAATGTCAGTCTTGGGTTCATTACACTCGTGTTCTTCGCATTTACTACATTTCCAATTCTCTCGATTACTTTTTGAAATTTTTCTGTAAACATGCGTGGTTATCTTGATACAAGTCGGATGATACTTATGAGAGTCATTAATTG
The DNA here is from genome assembly GCA_000484575.1 of Olivierus martensii. Classification (NCBI taxonomy): domain Eukaryota; kingdom Metazoa; phylum Arthropoda; class Arachnida; order Scorpiones; family Buthidae; genus Olivierus; species Olivierus martensii. Next base: position 40,792 of record AYEL01049032.1, on the reverse strand, counting down.
CACAAACCAAAAAATCTTCATTTCGCAGAAAAGTCTTCGAACAGGCTTGACAAGCAGATTCGCCAGCAGTACTCAGCACCATCTCGAATAATTAACGTATTTCGGTTTCAAATGATAAGTGTTTAATCTCCTTTTATTCAGAGATAGAAACTCCAAATTTTTAATAATGTTTAAAGCATTAATATTTGTAAAATAAAAGGACTTCAGACTAAAATACCACGACTGGTAGTTTAGTCTTAAAAAGAAACCGAAAATTTGGAACATGTTCAATGTATTTACTTTAATTAGAGTATTCCTTATCAGGATGTACTTTCTGAATTGAAAATAGTTGTAAAATTCCTCTATTAACAACTGCTGAAGTTCTTAAAGAAAATAAATAGATAATTACCTCTATTCAATATTCTTTTAAATGCATTGAATCCAATTAATAGTAAAAATTCATGTAAATTTTCAAATAATAGCAGTAATATCATACTAAGGAGAAAAATTCTATTCAATTTGATATATGCTTCGAGTAATCCGAGTCATGTTGCATAAATTTCTTAATTACCGAAGTAATCAATAGATCTTTTGAAGAAGAAAAGATTGATTTCATAAACTCATCACCGCACAGCTGTGAATTCATATTTTTACTTTGGATATTGCTCAACTCTTCAGAAATATTGGTTCATTATAAATTCTTATGTTAATAAGATCAGATTATTTTTCCATATATTTTTTTTTTTGTTTTAGAATTTAAACAAACAGAAAGCAGTAATATCATACTAAGGAGAAAAATTCTATTCAATTTGATATATGCTTCGAGTAATACGAGTCATGTTGCATAAATTTCTTAATTACCGAAGTAATCAATAAATCTTTTGAAGAAGAAACGATTGATTTCATAAACTCATCACCGCACAGCTGTGAATTCATATTTTTACTTTGGATATTGCTCAACTCTTCAGAAATATTGGTTCATTATAAATTCTTATGTTAATAAGATCAGATTATTTTTCTATATATTGTTCTTTTGTTTTAGAATTTAAACAAACAGAACTATTATCTATTAGTTCTGTTTGTTTAAATTCATAACCATATTCTCTTGCATGTTTCCATCAAAGCACATTAAGCAGCAGTCTGTAAATATAGCCTAACATACTAAACTACAATTCATTCTTATTATTTATTCACAAAAATTAATTCTTCGAATATTCCTTATTTATAAAAATAAATTTATATAATTTTTAATAAAGCAAGATGACATTAGTTAGGATTGGTGGCCCAGATTATCCAATATTTGGATTGATGAAGTGCGAATTTGACGAATAAAACTCAATATTAACAATATGACAAAAATGATTATTTTTATATATTCTTTAATTATTATAAAACAATGTTTCTAACGTAAATGAGCGGTTTTACACCGATAAAAAAAAATTTAGATAAAAAGACCTATTTATTGGGTAAATCGGGGGAATATGCCGACCTTAGTGAAAATTTTAAATTTATGAAAAAACAATGTACAACATTGCAAATATTTCTATTTTACATTTATGAAAAAATAATGTACAACATTGCAAATATTTTTTATTTTACATAGAGCTTGTAGTCTTTACAAGAAAATATAAAAGTAACTAACTGAAAAATTAAACAGAAAGAAAAATATAAACTCATTTTTAAAAAGTAGCAAATTGGCCATTTTCCCCAAATTTGAGGGGAAAACGGCCACATCACAGATACTTCGTTGGAGAATATGACCATTTCAATGTATTTTTACTTATATGCAATTTGAATACTAAAAAGATGGATCATATGCTTTAACACGTTCAATGTATTTACTTTAATTAGAGTATTCCTTATCAGGATGTACTTCCTTATCATGAATTACAATTAATACATTGTACTCATTTCTCTCCTTGGTGATCCTCAGAATAAAACTTATTACAAACGGTGCACAAAGAATCTGTATTTGTATTCTTTTTTTCTTGCATTTGTTTTTTTAAAGTTTCCCCCTGCCGGAAAAAGCTATTTTTTAATTTTTAATATTAAAAATTCTTCTCAGCTTATAACTGGGTATTTTCCCCTACCGGTCATATTCCCCCGTTTTACCCTATTGTATAATTTCAGTTTTCTACTACAAACATGCAATACATATTGAAGGAGCTATAGTGTACACAGTAAAACTTTTCTCTGAATACATTATCGGGATTAACAACGTTTTGTTGTATATATATAAACTGCTGTTAATGTAATGTTAAATACACAGTTTTTTCATTGTTTCCTTTTGTCCAATATCCTATCCTAATCATTCTATGAATTATATTATATAGTATTCCATGCTCTTATGTTAAATTGTTTACATAGAATAATAATATAAATAATCCGTATAAAAGGTGAATTCTATCAATATTTTTATGGCATTATTTTTCAAACGATTTAAATCTTCATGCGAAAACTACCAATTTGTTAAATTTAAAACTTAAGTATTTTGCAAAAGAAAATCTCTATCTCGTAATTAAAACACTGTATTTTATCGCAGGATATTTAGTTAAATAGATTTTTCCTTATTTTGGCAGAATAAAGCCATTCAATGTTTGTTGAATGCAAATCTACAATAGTAAAGTCTAGCATTATTCAGTGATTAGAGTGAAAACAAAGAACTTAAGAGACTGGATAATTAGTTTGATTTCCACAGAAAGAGAATGATTTGAATAATCAACAAACCTAAAAGAAAATCATTAGATTAAAAAAAAAAAAAAGATTAATAAAAATTTAACATCATAATTTAAAAATTTACACGCATGTTTAAACAGAGAGTTTTATAAATGTTAACAACATTTTTGCTGTATAAGTAGCATTTCAAATAGATGAAGCGTACAATGTTAGATGCTGAAAACATCTGCTTTCCGTTCATGTTTCCCGTCTTCAGTGAATTCATAAAAAGTTTATTCCTTCAAAAGACATTAAATAAAGTTTCTAAGTCGTTATCACATCTATAAATATATTACTTAATTAATATTCATTTAATAATTACAGTTTATAAATCTGTACTCGACATGTTATAAAATTTTATTCGCCGCAAGAATATAAAAAGAAAAAAGATAAAGATGAAACTACTATTTGATTAAATCATATTTTCTGAAATATTTATGATAAATATAAAATTTATTCACTGATATAATAAAATAAATGTTGCATCCTTTATAGTTTGTTTTCATTTCATTTGATAACATTTAATAATTTTAAACCGATTTTTTTTAACGTTTCTAGAATGATTTATAACAAGAGTTTAAATTATCATGCAGAACTCACTAAATTATGGCATCAAATTGATTTAGTATGCAAACTGAATGAAGTACTTGCACGTCTTTATTGAATTTTTAGAAATAAAAGCGAAAATCGTGTCGTTAATAATTTATTATGTTAGCGTTAAGTTACAGATTGCGTACAGAAAAACAAATCATTCATCATACGTGAAGAATATTGACGTGTTCCATTCAAAAAAAACTGTAATTTTTGTCTATCAACAACCGAATCTTCAAACAATGAAACATTACTCTTCTTAAATAATATCTACTCTTTTATTTTTTATTTTTTTTTAACTTAGAAATAAAATATTTCATTGTCTGCATGCCAAATTTATACGTGATTTGCGTTTAAAAGTTATTAAAAGAGCAAAAAAAAAACAATTTTTCCCGAAAAGATATTAAATTTCACGCCCGTGAAAAATTTTTAAACTGGAGAAAGTATGTTTTCTAATTAAAAAAATACATTAATTCTGCTTATAGTTTTTCGAACGAATGAAAAACAAACAGTTTAAATAAAAAGAAATAGTTTGTAACTGAAAAGAGATTTTCACGTTTCCATTTATTGAAGAGAGTGATTAAAAATTATGACAAGCGAGACAAGCAAATGTAATCATAAATAAATAAAAAAAAAAAAACAAAAACGGTTGAGGTTGAAAGACCTCTGTTATAAAATAGCGTTAACAATCTTGATTCAATCTGGTTTCAATCACTCTTGTAATATTTCTTTTTCCAAAAAAGAAGAGAGCTAGTTTGATCCAACACAATCTCTCGCTACCATAGCAACGACTGCGGGACTCACCTGAACCCATTCAAACCGCATCGTGCATCTTCCACGCATGCTCTTAGTCTCTCCATCCACAGCTACATCGTTCAGTCGGCCAAACCATCAGCACATTTTGGCCTAACTGACAATCCATGGCTCCCGCTGGCCGTGTTTGCAACGGAAACATCCCGGCAACCGGACAGATGTGGGTAGTTTTCTTAGTTTGGACATCTACGGTCAACTGCGGCGACTGGAAGTCGCATGGAGGTAAGAAGAGTCGTTGGTTGTTGGTGACACCTGATGGTTTAGAAATTTGTCGATGTATTCTCTCAGGTGAGGATGCTCGATCGATCCTTCCATCCAAGAATGAATGTGTCAGGCGCATATTATTTTCTTATTGAGCGTGTGATTTCTATTTGAAATTTTACTTTACTTTTTTTTAGTACATTCTGAACGCTTTATTTGTTTCTTGTATGAGTTTTAAACGTTCATTCTGATGCAATTTTGATAGTTAAAAATAGCCTTACTAAAAATTTACCAATGCATGAAAGTTCAGTAAACTAGTTTTCTATCTTTTGGCATTTTGAAACATCGAAACAATTTTAGTGCGCATTCTAGAAAGAAAAAGAAAGAAAAATGTTTTCATAAATATATCAAAATTATTTTTCATTACTATTATAACAGATGAATGAAAAATAAAAATTAAAATTTTAATTAATAGTCTACTATTATAATTTATAATTTCTATTCCATTTTTATATGTATTGTTGTATAATTTTATTTAATAAATTTTAATATTTTATACTAATTATTAGTTCTTTATTTAGTTGTAAAATATGTATGATTTTCATATCATTATAAAAATATTAATAGATGAATTAAATTCAGAGATATTTAATGTAAATTAATAACCTATGAACTAAATAACTTTTCATACGAGTTTTTTAGAATTGTAATAATGATATCAATAACTGACTAACGACACGAAAACATTCCTCAGTTCTACTTAACTATCATACGAATCACTTTGCGTAGAAATCAAAAGTCTAGACATCTATAAAGAGTTCAACAACCGATTCGATAAAGTTTTACATTCTTTTACTTATGTGCGCTTCCAATTAAATAAACAACTAACATGATTTACCTGAAAATCAAATATCTTAAATAACTGAAATTTTTATATTCTTCATTACTTCATTATTTTTTATTTCTATTTTATATCTTTTTATTTATTATTTAAATAAAAAGAAATTCGTATCATCGCATTTTTTTCCTCTACAGATCTCTACATTCTGTATAAAGACATAATTAAAGTATGTCCATTAAATATCCATGATAGTCTTTTATAAGATTATTTTGTAGTTACGGAATATTTTATGCAAAATTTTGGCATTTTTCCATTAAAATCAGAAATTTCGAGATAAACAAGAATAAACACAAATCCTTGATTAAATAGATTTATATTTGAGTTACCGTCTTGATGAAAGTTCACGACGATGGCATTAGTAGAAAAGATAAATAGATTCGGGCAATCAAAATTATTTCTAACTCTTTAAATGTAGTAAATTTGTTTAGAAAAAAAAATTTTATAAAATTTTAATGCAGTCGAAAATTAATTTGGAGAAGAATTGTTATAAATTTATTTTATAAAATTGTTATTTAGTTCATGTGTAGGATTTATGTAAAAAAAAATTTTTTTTTAGTGGAAGAAATTTTCTTTCTGTGCGAGTTTGCAAAATGTTTTTGAAAATTGAAAACAATTTCCGGAAATGAGACATGTTGCAAATATTTTGTAAAAATACTGTATTTTTTATTTTTTCTTTTGGTGAAATTCAGTTTTGAAAACAAAATTTTAGTTTCTTAAGTGCTTTATCCAGAAGAATTATTTACACGAGAGATATTCATAAAAATTTATTGTTTTTTTTTTTAATTTTTTGCAGATTTACTAAAAAATTCTTTTTTTTTTAACTGTAACAGTAGTTATAAACTTTTTACTAGGCAAAATTTTTACTTTTTCCAAGTTTTTTTATATTTAATTTAGTTGAGGATCAAAGAAACATTTAAAGTACAAATTTTTCATGTAAGCTTCGTCTCTCATCCAAACTGGAATAAAATTACTAAATAATGTTTTTACAATAAGTTCATATCAAGTAAACTAAAAAAAAATGTTTAAAACTTGTTGCAAATTTTTATAAATGTTAAAAAAATATTATAAAAAATTTACATTTATAAAAATAATAGTGAAAAAAATTAAAACTCAAGGTGAGATTAAATTCCGAATTAAATAATCATTCCAATAACAATTTTTAAAACTATAAAAAATTATTATTTTTTTCTTAATTAATAAGTATAGTATAATGTAATTAATAATAAAAATACGATTCTAATATATTACTTATTATAGTATTCAGTCTTGCAGCATTAAGTTTATTTAGAAGGAAAGAGTTAAAAATTGATTTCAAGTTATTTCTTATTTTAATACAGAGATAACTCCATCCAATTTACTTAGAAAGTAACATTTGACACTACAGATATATCACGACAAAGTGCTTTTATCGATAAGTCCGAAGGAAATCATCGTGATCAATAATAATCCAATAAATCTATATTTGTGACTAGACATATCAAATTTCCAGAAAAACAATGATCAAACACTGTATCGCATTTACTCGTGATGTCTTTTGAAGTTTATTTTTCAAAACAGAAAAATAAAAAGATATTTTATAGACTTTAAAAAAGCGTAAAATCAATTTTATGGATAGCAAATTATATCAGGAATGAAGAATTTTTTTTTATTTTTTGTTTTACTTACCGTATATAAACAACGTTAGTTACGGTATTGCATCTATATAGCTTTCATGCACTTTTGTTTTTTTGTACTTTTTATATAAAGAAAAAAACAAACAGTAATGGAGCGCAACTATGCGACAGTCAGCACTTTAGTTCCTATTTCTTTATCGAAATCAAATTTCGATTTACCTTTCTTTCATGCGTTAGATCGGTAAATCTTCTATTATCTATGAAAAATCGCGTATACAGAAACTCATAAAAATATTTTATTTAATAATTTTATGCACGTTTAAATTATTAAAAATGACAATTTGTTTAATGTATTTTCAAGCTACAACACATGAAACGTAAAGTTATATTTTTAATACATTAACGAAAATAAAATTATAATTAAAATTGAAAATTTATCCTATTAATAAGTTAAGTTACCATTGATAAGAATTATCAATGTATTTATCAGGTATTTAATATAATAATAACGATAATATAAATTAAATGGTAAATTCAAAAGCTCCCTAAAATTAATTTTGCATTTTGGCAAGTTAAATATGCCAAATTTAACAATATTTACCTTATTATAAATTAATATAAGTCATATAATTTATTATTTGGACAGTTATAAGTTATATTCGAATAGATTTTTTCTGGTTTGTCAGTCCAACGAATTTTAAATAAGTTTCTGAAACTAAATATTCTTCCAGTATTATAAATACCTCATATTCCAGCAGAATATTCTGTATAGACAGATCTGAATATTTTCTCTCGAATGACTTGAACTGGTTTCTTTCTTGTCATGAGTTACATTCCAAAAATTCAGCTTTGATTTTTCTAAACCAATTTTCCTTTTTTATATATATATATATTTTTTTTTTTTTCGAAAAAGAAACAGTTTGAATGTTTATAAACCCTTCTACTTTGAAATTCTACTTTTAATTTTAATAAATGAATAATTTATTAACAACTTATTAACTCGGCAGAATCTAAAAAAAAAAATTGATTTATTGCTTTTAAGATCCATAATTTATTTTAAAATATTCAATAATAATCCATACTTTATTATTCATTTATGAAATGCACTATAAAAGGAAAAATAAAAAATAAAAAATCTTATAAGTAATGGATTTATTCCTAGAAGAATTATTGCAAGATGGAAGAGTCCTCTTCTTTAATTAATTAGTTTGAACGAATTTTAAAGAAAATTTATTATTTCTCTGTTGACGTGTCATCTTTGTTTTCTAATTAAAGAGAAAATACGGAAGGATTAATCAAAAAAAAGAAAACGAAAATTATTATGTAAAATACAGTATATGCGTTAGCAAGAAAATTTATTAATTTAATTAGAAAAATATTTAATAACAGAAAATTAAACAAATGAAAAGTTTTTTATTGATTGTGTAATCTGCGAGTCATAATTAAGTATTAAAATGAATATCATTAAAAGGTCGACACAATTGCTAATCAACGTACCATGCAAATTTAATTGCTTACGAAAGTGTGATTGATTGAAGTAATTAAAGAATCAATAAGAATACTTTTTGCTAATTTTGATCATTTTTCTGATTTAAGTTTATATTTTTCGGACATTTCACGTAATCATCACACTTCTCTCGTAAGTGGATTGCGTGTAACCAGTTGTAATAAATCAACACGAAACATGACAATATTCGATTGCTATCATTTGATATGTAAGACAGGAAAAAAGTGTCACTTTTATCATTTATAGTTTGACAATATAAGCTTAGCTCATTATTTTTATCTTATTGGATGAAATAAGCTTATCTTTCACATGAAAATTTCATTTTTATTATCTAACCTCCAAGAGAAAATTATTTTCTAGTCTAATTAAGAAAATTTATTAGAATTAACTTTTTTCTATTTAAAATATCTTATTCATATATTAAAAAAAAAACTCTTTAGCTCTTACATTATTAGTGTTTTTATAAACAGTGTATATGTGCAATATATTCTACTATAATAAGTATATGTTGACGCTGAATCTATTAATTTAAACAAACTGGCATCGTTCTGTTAAAAAATAATGCTGAAAAATTAAAAAAAGAATTACAACAAAAGCTGATTAACATCGGAATAAATTTGAATGTTTTATTAAAATCTTTTGGGAAATAAGAAATTAAAAATAATGCTGAAAAATTAAAAAAAGAATTACAACAAAAGCTGATTAACATCGGAATAAATTCGAATGTTTTATTAAAATCTTTTGGGAAATAAGAAATTAAAAAAAAAATTATAATTTTATCGCTATAACAATCATATATATTAATAGTCAAATGTGGCTGGCTGGCTGGATGTCCTTTTTTCGGTTGAAATACTCTACCGATTTCTATAAATAGGGTATCTTTAGAAAACTCTAATTTTTGGATGTCTGCGACAGCTCAAATTATTTGTCGATATTAATAATTCAAAAATTAAAGAATAGAAATAACATTGAAATTGTAGTTCCTCTAAAAAGACAGAATTCGCAGATGGCGCTGTAACGTAAAAATGGATGCCATTTTACGATTCCTTTTTGGTTTCCCTACACGAGTTCGGATGTGATTTTGTCGTTATATACAGTATTATTAGATTAAATCACATGAGTATATTGATATTTCCGCTTATTTATATGAGCGGGTAATTTCTATTGTGTCCCTTTTTCGGTTGAACTACTGTACCGATTTCTATACTTAGATTATCTTTAGAAAGGACTAATTTTTGGATGTCTGAGACAGTGAAAATTATTTGTTATTATTAATCACTAAAAATTAAAGAATAAAAATTACATTGAAATTGTAGTTCTTCTAAAAAAAACAGAATTTGCAGATGGCGCTGTAACATAATAATGGATGACAATTTACGATTCCCTCATCGATGGATTACTTACACGAATTCGGAGATGGTTTACGTCGTTATATACAGTATTATAAGATTATATTTCCGTTCATTTATATGAGCGTAATTTCTAGTAATTTATTATTTTATACTGTATTATATTTATGGTTGTTGTAATGAAGTTTAGCAAATTACTTGATATATAATTTAGAAAATTTCCATAAAAAATCTAAAAAAAGGTATAAAGAAAATATATATATATATATATTTTTACTCTGTAATATTCGAAAAAATGTATTCATTAAAAAAAAATTTTAGTCTCTAAAGCAATTTGGATACATTTTATTTTATTTACATTTTATCAGTATTTTTAACTCATAAATATATTTTTAAATTAAGGAATACTAAAATTTGTCTTGTTGAATAGATGAGTCATATTAAGAAAACATGCATTTTTCTATAAGTATTTTGAAGTTTAATACTAACGAAAGAAATGTAGATTTTTCTTTATTTTTATCGTTTTAAAATTCGATAGTTACGTCTGATTTAAAGAAAAATGCATATATTTATTAGTCGCATTTATTTATTTATATAAAATATCTAAAACTGCATCCTAATTTATATTCTTAAACCGTATAAGGTCAGCATAGCTAGTGAATCAATATAATTAAATTTCAATATATTAAAAATATTTTTATAAATTTAATGAGATTGAATCTTCAAATCTTAACGAAATTAACTAAAACTTCTTAAAATTCTCAACAATAATATTTATGCGAATTTCATTTAGTAGAATTTTCAGTATTGCAGTCACGATCAAAAGTTTTACTTCACGCTAAATTTCATCTTTTTGCGACAATATATTTTGTATTTGCGACACACAAAAACGTGAAGAAATAAAAATAAGTTTTTAGTTTAACATTTGATCTTTATTATAAAACTTTTAGATAAAAATTTATCTAGTTTTTATATTTACGATTTTGCTTTATTCACTTTATCTGGACTTTAATAACTTTCTATAGATAATAATTAAATTAATGCTAATGTAGAATTTTTTTTAATTAAAATTATTGCTGTATAAATTATTGGAACTATTAAAATAAACTATTTTAGTTTATTTTAATAGTTTAAAATAAAATAATAAATAACATAAAATAAAAAATAACATCTTAATAAAACGGGAATGATTTTTTTTATTATTTTTATAAAATATGCAGTTACAAGTTGGAAATGATTTTATAAAAGATTCATAATTATATTTTAGCGAGAATCGGGAAGTAAACAAACAAATTTCAAAGAAAATAATCAAATATTTTATGTAAATATAAAATTTTCAGAAATACGGTTTTGACATTATGTTACTTACTGCCATTGTTTGAAATTATAGCTTTTGAATTTACCAAATTGGTCACATTAACTTGCAAAATGCATAAAAAGTTAATTAACATTAGAATTAATTAACTTGCAAAATGCATAAAAAGTTAATTAACTTTAGAATAAATTTAAATATTTTATTCAAATCCTTTAAGAGATTTAATAATAATAATAATAATAAATATTTTTCGACGAGGAAAAAGTTAAATTTATTAACTTATATTTTAATAAAGTTAAAGCATAGTTGTTACGAGAAATATTCACTAAATTCATTACAGTATTTCATATTTTTATTTCTAATAATCATTTTAAACCCAGCATATGTTTGTTTTCTTTATCTTTATATTAATTTTTTTGGCATTTATGGGAATATAAATGTTAAAAGAAAACTTCGTTTATAACAAATTTTGAGTTTAAAATGAATATTAAAAAATTGAGCATAAAAAACTAAATTTTGTAAATAATTTTTGCATCATATAAAATTATTTTAATAATATAATTTAATGATAATATATCTATTTAATAATTTCGTGTTGTTGGATTTAAATAAAGATATTTTTTAAAGAAATAATTATCTTTAATCAGTAATGTCAGAATATGAAACCAAAATTTTTCTTAAGAAAAACTTTTGTTTCATATTCTCTCTTTTTATAATTTACTAATACGTATATAACACTTATATTATCTTACATTTATACATATTTAATGTATATAAGCAACAGCTTATTTTCTGGATGCTAAAATACTACAGGCATAAATAGCAATTTTGCTATAGTCTTTCAAAATGTAATTCAGTTAAGAAGACATATATTTTATTATATGCTCTTACTGAACTACATTTTGAAAGTGTTAATATATATATTGTAGTTAGATATTAATGCTATATATATATAATATACACATATGTTCGAAATGATCACATAATTTCCATATACTGTATATGGAAACAATCTGATTGTTTCGTAGATTGCATAATCTGTCCTCTTAAACATACGTCTCCCTTTTTATCTAAATATAATTTGGGAATCACTTTGTTTAACTGTTATTTTCTTTTTATTTATTTAAACATGAATTATGAAGATGCTTTATTATCTAAAAGAATCGCAAATACTTAATCACTGTGCCTGATAAAGTTTTTAACCTTAATTACAAGTTCCTTTAACATTTCAATGGATTCGTTTGGTGAAAAATAAGCACATATGTGTACAATATATAATATATTTCTAATATGTAGTTGCCAATTTTAATATCCTAAATATTACTAATTTCCTTGGATGATGTCCGTTTGCCCACGTGTCCATTTGCCCCATAGTTACCTTATGAATTTACCTTTCAATCTTTTGTGATTTGCAACGTATTGGAATTTGATAGGAGGGAAGTGAATGAAACAGATAAAATCATTGCATAGTTTCATGTCTCCAATGAATTAAGAACTACTATTTCTTGGTTTATTCTGAGAGATGTTAAATGAAGCGAAAACCATTTAAAATGTGTATTTAGAAAGTTTTCGCTTCACTATAATGTATCTAACCTCTAAAATGATGAATTTTTTCAATCAGTAATGGATATTTTAATATGTGTTAATTGTGACTCTCGCTATTATAATATAAAATTCAGTAGCGTTATATGTGTATGTGGAAAGCAAAAAATCAAACGAAGGTACTTTTTTCAGGTTAATTGTGCTAACACATTTAAAATAACTCAATTGAGTAATATGTTCATCAAATCTGAAGTAATATATAGTAATAATAATGCTCATTATATCTGCGTTAAAGTAAGCACTATTTTAACACCGATATTATAAGAATTATGCCAAATTTATTTATAAAATAGCGTAATTTATTTTTTTTACATAACTATTTACGAAAACGCGATGTAAATATATTAATTAATAAACACTCAAAAAATATTTATTATTCGATATTATTTTATGAGCAAAAACATTCCTAACTGTCAAGATATTGCCCACGATGTTATCATCAAGAAAAGCAGTAAAAAGTTGCTTAGAAAACTTTCTCCTGTAACTATAATAATAAAGGCCTTCAAGAAAAATTGGCCAACAATGAGCCGAATCTTCAGAATTAACATCCTTTACCTACATCGAACGAACCAAGGATCTAAAGAGGAAGGTGGAGAAAGGAAAAAGAAAAATGAAGAAAGAAATTACCGCAAAAAAGCAACAGAGAACAATTTATCATTGTCCAACATGTAATGGAAAAGTTAGTGAGGACAATTATGGTGAAGAATAGATCAGATTGTGAATCTTGCAAGAAATGCTACTTCGAGTAATGTATTAATGTTGATAATAGGCATTTTTGTGTGATAACTGCAAAAAATAGACAAAGTTTTATTGACAAAAAACAATTTATCTGAAATTTAAATCGAAGAACTTAATTTGTTTACATACTTGATTATATTTTAGATTTAAACAGAAGTAATTTATAGATTCTAATAGAAGCTAATATATTTATATAAATTTTGTTGAGTATAATAATTTGGCCACCCACTGTATATATTTAATAAAGATCAAAATTTTCACAAACATTTATAAATAATATTTTCATTAATAATTATATTCTTCCTTTATACTACTACAATATCATGAAAAAATATTTGACTTTATTTCTTGTAATATGATTCTAAAGCTTAATTCTTCTAATCAAGCTATTGTATTTTGCATTTTTATCTCATTATGGAATCACTTTACACTAGTGAAAATTTGCTCTATATCATAGAGCAATCAAAAAAAAAGGAAAAAATTTAAATTAAGCTTAATCTTTATACTGTTTAAACAAAATCACCATGGCATACATAAGTTAATTTCAGAAAATGGAAAATTTCTTTTTAATTCTAATCTTCTAAATAAATATTGGATTTTCTTTCATATTAATTATTCATAATTTTCATTCATCATTTATTTACTGAAATAAAATTGATATATAAAAAACAAACAGCAGTAATCAGAAGAAAAATTTATTTCAGAAACATTTTTGACTTTCTAGTAAAGTCTTCCTCAGCTGCACGACTGAACTGAGCAAGATATAGCAAAATTTCAATATTTTTTTAATGCAATAGCAAAATTCCAACATTATGATAAGTATGAAATCACAATAAAGTTTTGTTTAATTTAAATTTCAGGAATATTAATTTATTTATCAGATAAAAAATAATATTTTTTGTTATTCAAAATTTAACATTATAATAAAGTTTATAGTAAAGTTTTTTTATTTATAAAGTAAGTTTATTATACTTTTAAAGTAAGTAAGTAATATAGTAAGTTTATAGTAAAGTTTTAAACATTTTCTAAAAATTCTGGAATAATTTCATATTAATTAGTTGTTAATTACTTATTTAATAATTAATTAAAAATTTATTAAAAATAGCATCATAATCATTTATAATTCCTAATAAAATTTAAAATCTTTTTAATTTTATAAAAAAAGTGTAAATTTATCTATAATTACAGAAAAAAAAGGTATTTTTTAAATGAAATGTTGGAAATATTGATTTGCCATTGCAGGCTGGAAATGTGCAAATTAGGAGTTATTATAAATTGTTACATAAAAGTTTGAATTTTCAAATTCCCTTCCCTTCTTTTGTAACAAATTTTAACATTTTTCTCTCCAATTTCACAGTCATAACTTTTATTTGGAATGGTTGATTAAACTTCTTACAAGAAATATCATGATTTAAATATTAAAATACTCTTTATTGTGCCATTATATGTTAATTTTATTTCATTTCATGTTTTCATTATTGAGAGTAAAAATAACTGTTCAAATAAAGTGACTTATGTACAAATATCAATAGTGTGCAATGCAGAAATTTTTTCAGACATCGTATAAATTTTTGAGTATCCATCTCTTTGTTATAAACAGCAATAAATTTAAAAATTCTTCTCTTCCCAAAAATCATGACATAATTTATGAATGACCCCTTAACTCATCAAAATGTTCATTTAGTTTATTTTAAGTAATTACTGCTATGCTAGTATAGGCATTCCCTGGTTTAAATAAATCTGACTTATATAAACTTAATGTTACATAAAAAATTTTGGCATTAATATGCTTTTTAAATAATCATTATAATTTAATATTTAGTGCAGTGACATTGGTTATATACTACTATAATAAGAATGAATGATCACATTGAAATGTATACTGAGCAAATACACTATGTCATGATAGTTATTATGTATCTCCTATCCTGTGTGCACTAGTGCACTATGTATATAACAAATAATGATATTTTAATTTTACCTGAACAATTACAAAATATCTATGTAAACCTGACTTATGCTTCTATGAAGATTAGTTCATAGAATTCTTTATGAATATATAGAAACATTAGTTAGAGATATAAACATAAATTCTATAGAATACTATATATTCTATGAACATTCTATGAACAAAAGTTTAAATATATAATAAAAATAGTTTGAATGTTGTTACCATATATAATGAAATATTTTATGATATTAAGAAAAGAACAAATAAGGAATATAATTTTGATGATGTAAGTAAGCATGATAAAAATTTTTGTGTGTATGTATATAATATATATGTATAAAATATAGGAAGTTCCCAGATTTATAAGTTTTTCAAATATGAAATATCAAAAAAAAAGGAAAATATGAACATTAATTGCAATAAATAAATGCTAAACATTCATAAAAAGGCATTTAAAACCATATTCATAACTATGCAATATAATACAACTAAGTTTGTAGCAGAAAGTCTATTGTCTGCTACAAAATTGGAAAAATCAAAAAAGCAGAAATAGTGCATACTCTAGCTGCCATTGCTTCATTGGTAAATTATGTAAATAGCTTTCATTCTTGAGCTGTTCCTAAGGCATTATTCACTGTATAAATGATCACTTAATCATTTGTCAATGGTGATGACAAAGAATAAAAATTTCTTAATATTCATACAGCAGAAACAATTTATCATTATAATTTGCTTGATTTTAAAAGCAATATTTTCATTTATTTAGCTAAATAAATCAATGTTTAATCATATACTATTGATTTTGTTGGCTTTAATTTTATTATGGTCAAATTGCATTTCAGAGAATGGAATTCCTAGTTTTAATATTATGCCTATAGAGAAATTGAGTCTTATTTTATGAACCCATTTAAGAAATGAATTAGCTTGTAAAGTTGAGAACTTCATATATATATGTAAGGTGTTCATAATTAAAATTCACATTTCGAAAAATTATAACTCTGAAACTATTCAGCAGAATGATTTCATATTTAACATGGAGACTTCTACAGAGATGGAATGTTGTTTGATAGAAAAAGATTAGTTCCAAAATTTTCAGCTAGGGCAATAAATGGTGCTGCTGCATCATAGTAGATAAATCATAATGTTTCAAAACTTATGATATACACAATATACTGTGTAGTTATGCAACAGTATGCTTGGCAAGTCATCTTCATTGTTTCTAATGAAATAATTTTCTTGATGGTGTTAGAAATTTAAATAAATTATTCAACTTGTGACTTTGATATCAAATTGTTTATTTGCAGCATAGATAAGAATAGTACACCTAGCCCTTGATTTTGCACGGTACTCAATTTACACGGTTTTTAAATGAAAACAAAAAAATTTTATTTGGTTTTATTTTGATTGTTTTGCATTAATAAATTTATAAATTATGCCATTTATAATTAAGAGTATCATACTGTTACGTTTTGTGAGTTTACAAGTTCGTAGAGATTAATAAAGAGTCGTTTTGTGGGTTTACGAGATCGTAGAGATTAATAAAGAGTGAATACATTCCCATTTATTTACACACAAAACAAAATAATCTTGTTTCACTATAACTTAATTCAATACAAAATCCGATAATTATCTCATAGAACACTAATCTATGTCTTTAATTCAGAATAACTCACAGTTCTTAATCCACTTTCACTTTCACAATTTATCGCTCAATATTAACTTTTACTGTCCAAGTCTCGCAGTTCAACTAAATTCAACTCATGCTTGCAGCCCGCCTATTTACATTTGAATGCTTTTTATTTATACGTTAATATTGTTAATTTGTTTTATTTTTGTACCGTATTCAATGTTAATTAATGTTTATTTTTATTTTTAAAAATAAATTGAAAAAATATAAGTATTAAACTGTCTCTAAAAGTTAATGAACCAATCCCCTTTTTTTCCTTTAATCCTTATCTCATTTTACATGGTTATAAAGAACATATCCTCGACTTTTCATTATCTTCTTTAGATTGATTTACACGGTTTACAGTTTAATTGAACATATCCTTCTATTTTGTATGAATTCTGCATCTTGTTTTACACAGTTTTGGTTTGCACGATTTTTCCAGGAACGTATCTACCATGTAAATCGAGGGCTGGGTGTATATTCAAAATTCTTTATAATAAAAATTTATATTGAAATGTATTTTGGTCAAATTTTAAAAATATTTCATTATTTTTTAATTATTAATTTGCTAGCTAAATTGTATATGCAGTTTTAATAAAGCACATTTATATAATGATTCATATTTTATAATTTTAATTGAAATCAGTTATAAGTCTGTTAAGATCAAAATATTCTTTTAGAAATAAATTTTAATCAGAAAATAAAGCTAAATTTAAATATGATTATGTAATTCTTATGACTACGCTTATTTAAAGACAAACTTCTATTTATAAAATAATTGTTTTACCCAACATAATTATTTAATCAATAGAAGCATGCAAAATATTTTAAAATTATTATATTTTCTTGATTCTAAGATGCATTTTTTTTTCACATTTTATATTTGAAATTGAGATGTGTCTTATAATTAATATCAAAAGAAACTTTTTATTATCTAATTAAGAGAAATAAATTATCGCTATTTCAACCAGAAATAATCAGATTTTACTAGCCATAAGATTTATTACTTTATTAAAAGCAACATTATAAAATAATCAAATGATGAATTAAAAGATAAAAAATCAAAATCAAGGAAAAATACATGAAAGAAATTTCACTGCAACCAATGAAATCAAAATGCAGCATCACAAAATGATCATTGGAAGAAAAAATCCAGTGTTCAAATGAATTAAAATAATTTTTGATATTTGATAATTGATTAAAGCCATCAGAGATTGTATAAATTTGATCAGAAATCACTGATAGTTTCTGAAATAATCCATTGAATAAACTCTAGTTAAAAACAGTATAAAACTTAAAAGTAGATAGAAAATTATTGAAAAACTTTATTGAACAATATTATTAACATTATTGATAAACTTTAAAAAACAAAATTGTATGTTATACAAATAAAAAATATAATTTGAACCCCACTATCATAAATCAGAGCAATCATAAGTTGGAAATCCTGAAATTTATGGATTGCCTACTATCAATATTTATTACTATACTCCAGGTTCTTTTTTTTCTTTGCAAATAACTGATTGTTGAGATATTTGAATTGGATTAAACAAGTTTTGTTTAACACTTGTTTGTTGCTTTATTATAATTCCAATAAAGGACTTACTAACACTTCTGTAAGTGTTTTGAGTCTAATAAATTTATAGTTTTATTATTATTTAACTTGTTTGGAAATT
This sequence comes from Olivierus martensii, assembly GCA_000484575.1. NCBI lineage: Eukaryota > Metazoa > Arthropoda > Arachnida > Scorpiones > Buthidae > Olivierus > Olivierus martensii. Next base: position 22,172 of record AYEL01049032.1, on the reverse strand, counting down.
TATTCAATTTCTTAGAGTAAGTTCTAACATCGTTTTTGTCCGTTTTACTGCTAACACTTAATCGGTACTTTTAGTTTAAGTTCCGATTTCCGTTTTTGTTTTGTCGATTAGATGTTACGTTATTGTTAGATTGTTTTGTAGTTAATTATATTTAGGTTAGAACTTAGAAAAGACCTGAGCTCAGGCAGAACTCTGGAATTTGCAGAGTCGCTAACCGTTAGGCCTAGTTATAATTATTGTTATTGACATTCGTTCTAATCCGCGACTTTGCACACTTTATTGTAATAAAATTAACAAATACAAATTTACAAGAATCAGACAGAAAAAGAATGCTTTTTGCATATCAGATCAATGCTCAGAGACTAATCCTTTGTCAATTGCATTGACTGATCAAAAAATTTATCCATGACATCACCATCATAAGTTGAGACAATTGTAAATTGAAGAATACTAAAAGTGCATATTATTAATCTGAAAAATACAATACTTTCACTATAATTTGTTTAGAGAAATGACAAAATCAGTTTTATATTTACTAATCATAATTTAAAACTCAATTTTACAAAAAGAAGTGAAAAACTTATTAGATCTAACAGTAAATGCATTGCATATCTATTCAGTTCTATGTTGTATGCCTGTGAACACATGGATATTTTCTTCTAAAGAATTGCATCTTATAATTAACTTTTATTTCAAAAATTTGTATATGAAGTGCTTCCTTTAAAAACTTGTTCCTGTAATCAAGTTTATGTAGTATTTTTTTATATGTATTTATATAGTTTTATGTAGTATTTTTCTTCTAGATTTACAGTAAAATTTTGCGTAATTTTTCCCTCTAAATATTTTTCATTATCGAAATTAAAAAAATTATTGATAAATTAATGATGCATCTTACAGTTGAGGAAATACAAGGTGATTCAAAAAGGTTGTGCCAAAATTTAGACTTGCAGAGGATAAAATTCTGAGTAAAAAAGTCTAGTCAGGTTTTTTGATTTGAGGCTCTGTTTAAAAGATATAACGCATAAAAGTTTTGTGATGTCATTTCTGGTTAGTCAAAAAATATTTCTTAAATATGCTCAATTGTATTTTTAAAATCATTTATAAATTTTAACTACTTAAAAACTATCCTAAAATTTTTAAAGCATCGAGAATACGTTGTTTATTAAATTAACGACCAATTATTTAAATGAAAAGTAACTGTTTTACAAACATAGTATTTATTTTTGAACATAGCAATTTAGCATTCAAAAATGATAATGTTCAAAAATGAATGATATGTTTGTAAAATAATTACATTTCATTTTAAATAATCGTTGCTAATTTAATAAGCAATCCATTTTCAATGTTCTAAATTTTTTTAGGATAGTTTTTTAATAGTTAAAATTTATAATGAGTTTAAAAATACAAATAAGCATATTTACAAAATATTTTTTGACTGAACTGGAAATGATGTCACAAAACTTTTGTGTGTTATATCTTTTTAAATCAGAGCCTCAAATCAAAAAATGCAACCGGACATTTTTACTCAAAATTTTATCCTCTACAAGTCTGTAAATTTTGGCACAATTTTTTTGAATTACCCTCTATAGTATTTTTAATATAGCAATGATGATCATCTAAAATTTTGTTCTAAAATAATATTCAAAATGCTTGATTATGAGAAAAAATATGGAATTTTTCATATTGCTAGTTGAAATTATAATTAAAAATTTTTGACAGAACTGTATTTTTAATTAAACCTTTATAAAATTAAACAATTTCAATATCTTATTAAATCAACAATTGTATTTTAAAGTAATTACTTATTAATAAGATATTGAAATTATTGAATATTAATTTTCTAAGTGCTGAATTTTAAAATTATTGGATTAATTCAGAAATAAATTAATATTTACCAAAACTGGATGAAGATCAACTCCATACATATCTAGCCATTTTACACGATTCAAAAAATTCATTTCAGCTATAGCTGGCACTTGACCCCTATTTAAATAAAAATTAACACTTAATATATATTTCAACTTCTATATACAGTACTATATAAATTATTATAAATAATTACAATTTAATTCATCTAAAATCAAGGTTATACATAATTATAAACTTTATTATTTTACAAATATAAAATAAATTTTGATAAATTCTTTGAAAATGTCATTTCTAATGCATGAAAAATATGAAGAACACTAGTATCACAAACTATGAAAATTCAAGTCTGATATAAAAAGTGTAAAAAATATGTTTTTAATTAATAAAGTAAACAAAAACTAACTGACGGCTGATATAAGAAAAAATTTAATAAATCAAATGCATTTTTAAATATTTGAAATCAATTTCTATGTGTGAAGAGGTTAACTTGCTCTTCCGATATTATAATTTTATAAATATTTAGTTTTATTTTGATATCGATAATTGGGGGTAAAAATGATAGAATTTACTCCAGACAGTTCGTAAAGCACTTGTTTGATAAAAATTGTTTTAGTACCGAAAAATATGCATTTCTCTACATCACAATATAAAGTTAGCTTTCATTTCTTACTATTAATGAATTACTTTTATAATTCCTTCTTATCTATAAGAAGGAATTATAATATTGAAATTAATGATTGTCTGGTATTTGGGTACGTATTTGGGTTTGAATTAAAAATTTATAAATTTAATTTTTTATCAACATTTTTCATATTTTATCAATATCTATAAATTTTAATTCGAACAAAATTTTGAAGAAATTAAACAACTGCGATTTGAATCACTCATTGCTTTAAATTTATTCAGTAATATCTCACTTTTATTTAGATTTATGTGTCTTATATATTAATATTAAACAACAAATTCTTCATTTCAACTTTATGGATATCAAGTTAAATTGGCAGGGTTGCTGTATTAATATCCATATCAATTTTTGAAAGAAAGAGAGAAGTTTATATTCCCTTCGGATTATAATTCGGAAAACCGAATCCGAAAATGCACAACCCATTCTATTTCATATAAATCATGTAGATATGGTGAAAGAGAAAATTAATCCAAGCTTCTGAGCATTTAAGGAATATTAATTTGACTTAAAAACTTCAATTACTTAACTATTTCTAATAAACAGAAAGTAGTCTGCTAATAACTCAAGAGCAGTTTCAGTAAACATCAGTCTCTTAGATATGAGTAAATTTAAAGTAGCACATTTTAAATAGGAAAGAAAGTATGTTCAATATTTGACTCAGATAAGAAACTGTTGAAATCTAGTTATCATAAGAGTTTATTGAGCGAATTGTCACTTTAAATATGTCAGTTTAGAGAAAGCAGTCAATTCTGGAAATAACAACTCTTAAATCTGCCGTGCAACGTACGAACAATAAAGGATAAAAATACTATTAGCGAAATTCCTCGTCATTCGCTGAAGAGCAATGAAAAATTTTGTCTCATTAAAGAATATAATAGGCTCAATTCTTCAGGAAGAGGTTCGATCAAACAAGACGATCCTTAAGTTCTAAATAAAATATTTTAGTTAATAAAAAAGACCATAGTGTTATAATCTGATATCGAAGTCAAACGGTTTCGTCAAACTAACATCAAGTAATTAAGAGATACAAACAAACAGCGATTGATCATCATCAGTACGAATAATATGAAAACTATCTCGCTCTAACATCTTAATAGATGTGTATAAAATTGCATAAAAATAACAAAATAGCTTTTTCAAATAGATCAAACATGAAATGAATTTTTTGTTATACGTTTATATATATTATTATTATTTTAAACATAAAAACAAAATTTTAATAGAATTATAACTTGCCAAAGATTACGTGAACAGAATTTTGAATTCGCAATTGTTTTTTTCTCTCTCTCTCTCTCTCTCTAGAAACCCGAAATTCGATTAAAGAACTTCTCGAGAAGTGATAGAGACGTTTTGAGAATTTTAATAAATTGATTTTCAAGAATAAAATGATATTATCAATATGAGATACACGAAATCAATTGCAATCAAACTAGTATTAAAACTAGCACCAGAAAATTAAAAATATATATATTTTTTCCATCATCTCTATTTTAATCATTCGCTACTACGTTTCTATATTATTGTTATTTAAAAACTATTCATATAAAATAATTTATATGGCATCTAGTAAAATCATGTTACTGCGCTTAATTTAGAAAAAAATAAATGATTTTTTTAAAAAAATTATAAATTATATAAATATATAATTATTAAAATAAAATAAAAATAATAATATATATTTTATAAAAATTATTTTTATTTTATTAATTAAAATATTTATTAGAATTAGTATGATTTAATGCAAATAGTTCTGATATCGTTTTAAAATTAAAGATTTTCCTAGAAATCATCCAAGATTCTAATCTGGAACCATGAAACGAATTCAAAATATTGTAGCAAATTATTATTTTATGAGTTATAAATATATTTTGGATATTTCTTTGTTTCTTATATTACGAAATCTTAAAATTAAAAAAAAAAATAGGAAAATAGTCAAATAATGTATATTTTTTTATTTTAACTATATGCTTCAAATATTGATTAAAGTTGAAGAAAGTGTACCATACAAGCAGTTTAATAGAAATAAATATATAATAATATAAGTAAAAGCAAATAGAAATAAAGTAAAATATTTCTTAGGTTACTCCGAATAAAATACTATTATTTGTATCAGACAATAATGGGTGAGCAATTTTCTTTCCTTCCTATTTTGGAAACACCTGGTAGTTAAACGAACAAATAAATCAAAGTGTAAGGCATGAAAGTGATATACTGTAAACTAGCTAACTAATTGTACTTTTAATTAGTAACATTCAAGATATACAATTTGAAGTTCTAATCCGATAAAGATATATATCTTATAGTGGGTATATAAGTTTAAAATCAATGTAAAACATTACATAGTAATGTAATGTAACAAGTATGTTTCGATTTTGTGTTTTTAACTCTTCATTGATTCATTTAAACTATTATTTTTCTGTATAAATCTATTTTGTTTTTATGTATTAATTAAATATACTAAAACAAAATCAAGATTATATACTGTAAAATCTCCTTAATTCGATATCGATTAATTCAAATTATATTAGTGACATTCGAAATAAATTATAATCCCTAGCTCAAAATCTTTTGGTGGATAATTCGAAGTCGCATTTTCTCCCAATAACGAATTAAAATTTTGGATTATTCGAAATAATTTTGTGGTAAATTAAATTGATTGGGAATGCTGCCTGCAGTTTTTGTTAAAATTACTCCAAATGTACTCTAGATGTCTAAATGGCAGGGAAATATCTGATCATTACCACGATTTGAACACGATTTTTCAAACGCAGTATGGCATTTATTCCTTTGGTCTTCTCCCAAAAGTGAAGATGACATACAAGAAGGTGATTTTAATACTGTATATTAATTTAGAGGGTAAAATTTTTTGTGAAATCATTAATATATGTTGATATAATACTTTTATGTTGCTTTTTTAGATTATCAGGGTTACGGATTATTTTATATGCGATATCTGAAATTTTTTTAATCGTTCCCAATTTGTTTTTTTTTTTTTTTTTATTAGAATAAAATTAAAAGTACAAATATTGTAAATAATTTATTGCTGCAAATAACAAATCTCTTATTTCCATTTTCAATAAATCACAAAGCATTTGAGTTTGTATGCAATTTATTTTTTTAATATTAAATTCATATTGTTCATAATTCTTGATATTTTGATTATTTAGCGGATAAATCCTGGAAAATTAATTTTCTACACTTACTTTTCAGTCTACAATCTTGATTCTAGATTAACATATAAAAATTAAATTTTTGAACTATCATCAAGTTCTCAAGTATTTTATTGTCGTCCCGATAATGCTTTCAGAATATGATCCAGTTTTGATTATATATCAAAAGTAAATCGAGTATTTGAACAAAATTGAATTATAGAAACAATGGAGAGAAGCCATTTGCTGATCCCATAAAGAGAGTCAGTCTGCATGGCTGCATGGCTTAATTTAAGCATTAGCTTAACAGCTGAATGTTCTGGATTTAATTCCCGAATCTCGTATCTCCAGATTTTTTCAAGAAGAGTCTGGTCAATTTGTTTATTCTAGCCTTCACCTAAAGGCCGATCCAACTTGGAAATAGAGATCTGTGGCTCTTCAATCGGCCCGCAGGTCGAAAAGAGATATAATCCCAGATTATCGAGATTTTATTTATATCAACTGTAAGTTTTGCATGCCCAAAAAATTTTCCGATGTGCCACTTTGGGCATACCTGCCATAGGGTCGCTATCTCTAATCTAAAACAATCAATTTTTCAAAATGATGGCATTAAACACCGTCATTTTGGAAAATTGATTGTTTTAGAATCAGGTCTTTGGGCAGTTTAGGAATGTTTTCAGAAAAACAAAAAATTGTTATAGTTAATTTGCACATTATATGTAAGCAGTAACATATATTTTGTTACTAATTAAAAGAAAATCAGAATGATTTATCCACTTAACAGGTAAGTCCTTTGAAAAAAATCGTATAATTCGAAGTCCGACTTTTTTTCGAATTAACGAGATTTTGCTACATAAATGTTATAAATATCATTAATTACTATTGAATTAACTGAAATTTAACAATCCATATTAATATTATTTTTCTTTTCACAAAATTAATAAATCAAATGTTAATATAAGTCTCTACACTAGATAAGATTATAAAAAATTGAAACTAAAAATAGGCCTACTGAATAGTTATTTTTATTATTGTGTAATATGAATTGAATAAATTAATGTATTGAACTGTTATAGCAATAAAATTCTAATATAAATTTTAATAATTTAATATTTAAAAAAAATCTTTAAATATAGTATTTACTTTTATGAAATTTTTTCATAGTAATAAATAAAATTATGAATGATTTTTTTAAATTTTAAAACCACTTATTTGCTAATAATTAGCCCATATACTAGACGAATGCCATTCTGTTATCTTGAATTTAATACCATCATTCTGATCACTTTTATACGTTGGCCTTCAAGCATAGTTCATATACATAAATGATGAACAAAGTCATGTTTCTACTAATAATCGAGTACGACTCTATTTTTTATTCCTGATGAACATGTTTGACATTAAGTTCAAGCCAATAAAACAACATTCATAATGATTTTTAGAACAAAATAATAATAAAAAATATATTTTGTATATTAAAATTGAAAATTCGTGTAGGAAAGAAGACCATTTTTATTCTGTTTTATTGTTAAGAAAGTAGTAAATTATGTAAATTTATAAATTATGGACAAATTAAAAATTAAAAAGTATATGCATACTAAATTAAAATTAAACATTAAAGTGATATTACTTAAATTCTTAATGAGTTCGTATAATCTTTTAAAAGCGAAGTAAACCACACAGTTAATGAATACCATTTAATTCTTAAAAATTCCTGTGGAACGAAAATTGCACTTAAAAATAATTTTATATTTAAAGACTTTATTGTTGTTATATCTGTACAACAATTTTAAATCCAAATTCGTAGATTAAATTCAAATAACTGAAACCTTATCGATTTACACAGGATTGAATCATTTACAAAATCCCATATTATTCCAGCAAGCTAAAGATTAATCAATCACACTATGTCATATTAACTATTTTAGTAGATATAGAATGCAGGATGTATTGCAAAAGCAGAGAAACTTCATTTTTCATGATTAGAAGCAAAGAATTCTATATAAGTGAATCAGTTTGTTCTGATCGCCAATGCATTCACTTTGTAGTAATTGGTAAATGGAATTAAAATGATTTATCACATTACTAAAAATAAATAATAAACCGAATTTATATTAAATGCTGCATTACTTTTTATACTTTTGTTTGTCAAATAAACAATTCCAAGAAAGTATAAAGAAATTAGTCGAAGTAGTAACTGTATTATTTAGCATTTATATCTTCCTTATTATTAATGCATTTTCGCAGTTTGAATCTGACATGAAAATTAAGAGAAAAACTTATGAATTATGCATGTAAAATATTTTTTATTCTGAGTTATACATATATTGTAGTTGAAAAAATTAATTATACTTAAAACAATATTATTCTGCCATTTATAGGTTTTCAATAATTGACGTAAAGTCTTGTTTTCTCTAATAAATGTAATTTTTATGAAATATTGAAAATCATCAAGCAAGCTTATAACTCTATGATATAGTTAAATATTCATTATTTATTCCTTTTTTTATGTTTTCATTGTTGAAGAGCAATAATAATATTCTTATTGATAAGTCAGGTATAATTTAATAGTTGTCAAACAATAGCTTCACAGTATTTTTATACTGTTAGATCATTAAGTTATTGAAAAAAAAAAAGAAAATATAGCCTACTTCTTTGTGACATTTTATTTTCTGTTTTCTCTGCATAAGTAAAATATATTTTGCACGATTAAATAGTTATATTCACAAGAATTATTAAAGGAACAGAATATCTTTCTTTTTATTGAAAAAAGAAAGATATTATGTTCCTTTCATGCGATCAAATACTTTCATACATTTTTGGAATTTTTATATTTTTCATTGTAATAAATGATGTCGTTGGATGTAGAGTAAGCCAACTGCCAGTAAATCTAGTTGAAATGATAGCATTTTCATGCTTCATGCTCTATATAATCTATCATTATTCGCATTAACACAGTTTGATTGGCAAATTTATACGTAATTTGGATATTTTCTAAAATTCATATTTGTTATCCAGATTTGCTAATTCTCTATTTTCTTAAATATTTAAATTTACGACCGAAAAATACCGATTATTATATGAAAAATTCTTAATTTGTAACTTGAGCTACAAATATTTATTATATAGAAAATGCATAAAAAATTTGTACACGAAATTGTTTGTATTATGCAAACATCTTATCCTGAAATAAGTGAAATATATTTATTTTTAGATTATTTAATCTATCAATCTAAAGACAAAACTCTAAAAGTCTTGAATGATTCAATTTTTTCGACATTAATCTTTGTAGAATATCTAAACATACAAATATTTCTGTCTCATTAGTCCATTTGTTTAATATATTATTCATTTTCTATATTTTACGTATTTACTGAAGCTCTTGAATAATAATTCGCATGAAAGTTTGCCCTCCAGAATTACTTTAATTACTCAGAATTAACCTTAGAACTAGACGACCTCACAAAGCTAACTTTCAAAAGGTGTTGCCCTGTAAATAGCATTTATTAACATCTTCATCAGATTTAATATATTACGAATTGCGCCATCTGCACTTTGTTAACTACAAATTAATTTAACTCAATTAATCTTATTACATCCGTGAAAAATTTTACTTACCGCCATCTGATATCTTCTCGAAATAAATATATAATATGTAATAATTTGTTGATATCATTCCAATTTTATTGTTAACGTTATAAGCGTCGATAATTTAGTACAAGTTTTAAGTGCATAATCAACATTCTTGTTATCCTTTTTAATTAATCTTACTTACATTACTTTCTATATAGATCGTTTTAAAAATATTTTCTCTGTATATCTATAGAAAACATAAATTTTGTTAGTAATTTTAAAAATTCAATGAAGAACTAATTTATCAAGGAAAAATTAATCTTTAGCGGTCGAAACAAAACAAAAGCCTTATTAAATGTTTTATAAACATCAACAATCTTTGACACGACTTTACAAAATCTTAATTAAGTGATACTTAAACATTCCGTTTTTTTGTTACTGCTTTAACAAGCTATATTTTTCACTTCATTTATGAATTTGGATCGATATTTATTCATAACACAAGAATTGACGACGTTCTTGCAAACATTTAAAGTTACGAAATTTTTTTTTCTATAGATAGTTTTTCAGATCTTTTACTTTTTATTTTTTATAAAATTTCTTCGTCGTTACCTAAGTTATTTATATCAGCCATTTATCTACGTCTAGAGTAATTCGTGTTTTCACAAAAGAACTCTAAATAAAATATTTATTTAGGTCTTTTAGTCGAAAAAAATTTTAGTAGTGGAACGATACATAAGAGGAATTTTTATATATTTTTTCTTAATAATTTCCTTTAGTACTATCATCATATTTTTTTTTTTTTTTTTTCCTTTCTGATTTTGTAAAATTCCTAAATTTGTTTTCGTAATAAACTAGATTTCCGACAGAAATGTGAATGCATCGAGTTCAGTAATGAATCGATGAGGATAAACGATAATTTTCTAGAGATAGCCGTGCTTAAAATGAAAAGGAATTCGATTATCCGAATATTATCATTAAAAGTCGTAAAGCAACTAGAATTTTCCTTTCAGGTGAAAACCGATCAACCCTTTCTACCATTGATTCTTATAGAAAATTGATTTCCGACTTACGTGATTCCTGATTTACATGACGTTTTCCCAGATCAATTAATAACGTAAATCGAGGATCGACTGTATATATATATTTATATATTCTTGTCAAGAATAAGAATTAAAATGTATTTACCTAAACATGATTTTTTTTGAAGGTTTAAACCTAGGTATAAAAGACTTCAAATTGAGAAATTGAAAGTGATGTTTTATAAAATATAATTTGCAATATGTAGCAATTATGATAAAGACACATATTCTTTTGATACCATAAATGTCAGAGATTGCAAATAAATAATAGAATCGGTATAACAAATATTTATATTTAATTTACAATTATTAAAATTTACAGATTATTATAAATTTAAATATATTGCTTTAAAAATAATACACTTTAAAATATACTGTATACAATAGAGCCTGCGTAAAACAGACTTCTATACTGCAGATTCATATAATGCAACCAAAAATTTGTTAAAGTTGTCATGGAAACAAAATAAACATTGTTTGGTTTTTATTACAATAAATGGATATTAAACAGTTTATCAATGAGAATCATTTGGAACATTTTTTAATTTTATTACAATTGCAGAAACAGGTATGCATTTTCAAATAAAACATTTTTACATACATAATCTAAATGTCATATTTCAAGTGTTAGTCACCATCATCGATGGTCGTCATTATGTTATTGTGAGTGCTTTGACAATTATCTCTTAATTATTCATGTAGTTATGACCATATAATGCTGCATTTTGCGTAAATTAATAACAACATTAGATTAATTTATAAATAATAAATTAAAACTTTTTAAATAAATGCTCAAAATCAGTTTTTAGACAAAATGATTGAACACCTGTCATTAAGCCTACCTAACTCTGTTGTTTAGATAAAATAAATGGAATCATCTAAAGTTCTGCAAACTCGAATTCACACCCAAACTGATTAATCTCATTAGTTTGTAAATACTGTAAGGAAACCAAACATCTTCCATGTAGGTGAACACTTTTTTAGAAGCAACTGTACAATGCCAATAAAATATAACCTTAAGAAGCCTGAAATATTATTCAATTTCAATGGCTTCTATAGTACATATTATATCAAATTTTACTTTATTTTGTAATTTTGTCACATTCTCTGATATTTTTTCTTGTTTTTATAACAATTTCAAACTATTGCATATACTTGTGCACAAATTAATCTGTGTATAAGCTAAGCTAACATTTACTACTTCAGAGTTTTAAAACTGGAAAAACTTTGAAACCCACACATAAGTCAACCTCCAATTTTAAAGTGTTAAAATAACATAATATTCATTGGCATAAATAGATAATTTTTTTATAATTAAAAAATTTTTTAAATCCCATTCACATTTGGAATAAATATAATTACTAGACACAAGGCCAAAATTATAGAACTAATACATTGTAATGCATCATAAAGAGAATGCTAAGCTGGTTGAAAAGCAGGATGTGATCATATCATGTTTCCCTACAATATAATTTTATTGAAATATTTATTCAGTAGAAAATATCAAAAAATATTAAAAATTTCTGTCATTTTGAAATCTCACAAAAATGCTTAAGTTTAGATAATAAAAAATTACATCTAAAACATCAAAAGAAAATTTTGCTGTGACTGAGGGAATGGAAAGCACATATAATATTTTTAGTATTGTTTTCTTTGTTGTATAAGATTAAATGGCATATGTTTGCAGTCTACAAGAACAATTAAATTATGTAGCTGTATATTAATTAATTTAATACATTGTAATAATAAAATATAATTTAAGGAATTTTATTTTCTAATTGTATCTTAATCATTACTTATCATTTGATATTTTTGAAATAAAAGTTCTAACATATATATACTCAAATCAAAATTAATCACAAAAACTTACTTGTCTCAATAATACTTTAATAGGTTGCACTACTATTGCTAAGAGATGATCCAAAACATCTTTGAAACTACATGGGCCAGGATGACATCCTTCTCTCTAAAATATTTAATAATAAACTAAATATTAGTAAATATATATTGAGTAATAATTAAGTATGTAGCAATGTTATTAATATGTCATAATGGCATTATAGCATTAATAACATTATTATTATAGTTTAAATTAGAGTTGCTGCCTCAATCAGCTTAATCCAAAATATTGAGTTTTATCACAAATAAACAGATGATCAAAGCTCAGATTTTTCTTAAATAAGCTTGAGCTTATTTATTTGAACAAGAAAAAATTATTCAGCAAAACACAAGCATCAAAAGAATGATTATGAAAATTTTAATGTTTATTTTTATTAAATTAAGTATTGTAATAATATTTATAATTTTAACAAAAGATATGGGATTACCAAATTTATAGTTGCAAGCATTGTTACTATTAGATAGATATAGAAATTTTTGGAAATAATGACTTTGCAAACTTTTTGATGAATGTTTTAAATTGATTATTTTTTACATTGAATTATAAGCTTTTGATGTTATGTATTCTTTATTTTATGCTTAATAATATATTCAAAACTATATTATACCATTAGTTTCTGTTAATGTTCATAGTGATTATTATAGTCATTATTGTTTTCTTACAAATAATACTTTATAAAATTGATGAACAATAATAGATATTAATTTAAATGTGGATATTTTCTTTTTACTTTTTACGTCACTTTCTAACCAGAGATTTTAAGTGATGAGGCCATTCCAGAATCCACTGTACATCATTCATATCTGATTAGTTCAGCCAGCAGATAGAGATTGGACATCAATTAATACCAAACCAAGAACATTTAAAACTTGTGGAGTATAATATTGGATTTATTCCTAGATATTTAAGATAAAAATCTGTTTATAGCTAGTCAAGCCTATTTTATTAAGGAATTTCTCTAAGAAATCACTCTCTCGAAAAAATTCTCTTTTTGAAACTATCATCTCAAAAAAAGCCTCCTCCATCTTGAGAAGGCTTGGATATGTGTTGTTCCAGAACTTCTCCTCTGCCTTTTTGGATTATTATTATTATTATAACTAATATTAATTATTTAATTATTTTTGTTGTCATTTATTAAAAGATATTTTAATGAAAAATGGCCAACATTTTTTGGATGAGCAAGGAATTGTAATTTTTCCATTTAAAATATAAAAATATATATTCTTTTTATATAATACATACATACATAAAAAAAATTATAAATTTAACTTAATTTAAATAGCTCCAAAAAAATTTATAAAATTTTAATAAATCTTACTTTTCGAAGATAATGCCACAATTTTGTACGGCTAATAGCATCACTAAAATTCTTGTCTTTTTTCCGAATAGGATTACAGAAATGTAATAACTGATCTAAAAATAAACTGCAAGGTACTACATCTCGTTTTTTCAATATATGAATACGATTCAAATAGGACACAGCAGTACTGGCTTGACTGAAATAACAAAAAAGTAAAAATTTTAAAATGTTTCATAATAAAAATAAAAAAATATAACTTCAGTATTACTTTCTACGATGAGGTGAAGAGTCAAAGGAAGTAGCTAATGATATCAGTGTTGGAAGACAATTACAATGATGACTACATTCAGATGGTAAAAGTAAATTGGCCTGAAACAGAAAACAATTACTGAGTAATATTTATTTTCATTTTTATTAAAAAAATTCATTTTGCATTAAAATAAATCATTTTGTACTTTCTGATACAAAATAGATATAGAAAACCAAAAATAAAAATCTTTCTCCAAATTAGTGTTATTATTTCCGTAATGTTTTCAATCTACTATTGAGGTTATCTTCAGCTGCATTATTCCAAAGTAAGTTGTGTAAAAGTACAGCTGAGAATAACCTGAAGTGTAGATTGAAAACATTGCTGAAATAATAAAAAAAGTTTTCTCCTAATTACTGCTATTTTAGTTTTCTATAAAATAAACTGACATCATAAGTTGTGGAATAAATTTAAGATAGCAATAAAGTCCATTCCATCAATAAGTTATTGAAATTTTATATATATTCCCTTTAATGACTGGATTATTATATTTACGATGATAATTATATTCACTTACCATATGTAATAATTCACCAAGTAATATAACTGCTCTAACTGATACAAAATTATCATCACATGTTATGACATCTACTAAGGCCTAAAATGAAAATTGTTATATATAAATTTATATAATTATACTAATATATGTTATTTCAAAATTTTTCCAAGTAAAATCAGTAATAAAAATTTTAGTTAAAGAAAATTTATCTTCATTTAGAAAAAAAAAAAAAAAAAATGTATACAGTTTAAAGAAAATTTATCTTCATTAAAAAAAAAAAAAAAAAAATGTAATAGTAACCAATATTTTTCTTCTTCAAACCATCTATTTATGAAAACCATATTTCAAGTTTATTTGTTTAACACTTCTGTGATGGAATGAGATGACCCATAAATGCCATTTACATTTATTGCAATATACACTGTTAGTTTCAATGATATAGAATTTGCATGAAAATATTAAAGGTATAATTAAAAATTAATTACTATTAATATTTTCCCAAAAATTTTCCTTTGGATTTATATAGGCAGTGATACTGAAAATTCAAAATCAACAAAATTGATTTTTGATATTTGATTAGGTAATTTATTAATTGGCCAATATTAATTTATGAAATCAGTGTGAAACTTTTTACATATACTGCAAGAATATCTAAAGTTGTATTTCTTACACTATTTGATGTAACAGATTGCAATTTTTCCAATATCAAGGACAGATATAAGTACATAAATTTTTTCAAGAAATAGACTATGCTGTATTTCTTACACTATTTGATGTAACAGATTGCAATTTTTCCAATATCAAGGACAGATAAAAGTACATAAATTTTTTTCAAGAAATAGACTATGCCTATAATACTTTCCTTGCTCCATATAATATGATGTCACCTGGAGTATATATTACTAAATAGTTTTTAGTTAGAACAGAGCCTAAGAATTATGGGACTATGATATATTAATTTAATGCTTCTATCTTTTCCTTACTGGCATAAATGGTGGTTCATGGATTGGCACCAAGCTGCCAATTCATGAACCACCATTTTGAGAAAAACTGATATAAAAATATTAAATAAGAATTCCTAATTGTTTTTCTAATTAGCAATTAAAAATATGTACACAGTATTTTATAACTGCTGAATCAGCTAGTTTTTGTTTATAGTCAGTCATCTGTATTTGATCTCAATTCCCATTTTCTTAATCTTATTCTTTTTCTTGTTCCAATATCTTTAGTACAATGACTGTAACTTATGGAATTTTTGTTTTTAAAAAATTATTTATAGTTTATGAATTTTTGCATATTTATAACAATAATACATACAATTTATACATTATTATAAATAAATGTATATGCACTCATTTGAAAATAAATTCCTATTTACATCAAAATTTATAAAAACTGATATATATTTCTGATATATATATTTTCTTTATTTCCCAAAAACTATAATTTGAATGCAAAAGTGTTCAATTACAGTTCAATTAAGTCTTTTTAATTATTTAACACAAAAGTATTAAACAATTAAAATTAAACTAAAATTAAATGTTTAATTTACCATTTATATTCTTTTTGAATATATAATTTATATAAAAAAGGAAAAATTATATAATAAAATGAATTTGAATAAAAATTTAAAAATTGTTTATCTATAACTTAAGAGATTTTAAAGAAAAAAATACCTCTAATAATCCTGTCTGAACAAAGGTAAGTAGAAGTAATGCAAAATAATTTTCAACTAAATTTGTCCTAATAATAAAAAATAAGTTAATTTTATTGTTTTTGAATAATAATTCTAAAAACTTAGAATCAATACCTATATTTTATTACAGGTGGTAGTATGCTAGTTCCTTCAGAAGCAACAAAACCTTCATAAATATGCCAAGAATCTCTCATAGTTGACGGATCTATATAACAAAAATCATTATTATATGAAAAATATGGTAAAAATTCTAATTTGATATTAATTATTGACCAAAATATTAAATTATAAAGATAACATCTATTACAAGCAATATCTATTCTTATTATATAATTGATTTTGGAGAGGCATAATAAATACAGACTTTTTCACATGTGAAAAATTTTAAATTATTAAATAAATTTAAGAATTTAATTAAAGAAATTTAAATTTATAATTACTATAAATTAAATATACTGCTCAAAACAATTAGGGGATAATGCAAAATGAACTAAAGATAGTCATGTAAATGACAAATTTGCACATAAGGTGTATGTTGGTTGATTGAAAGCAAGAAAAAATAAGTGGCATACTATGCATTTTTTGCACATTTAATGAAATAAAGAAAAATGCTACATATCCAGACTCCACTTTGAATAAAAGATGTATTCTTCAAAAATGCAATGCAGACAGAAACAACACAAATCAAAATAATAATTTCCATAAGAAATCATTGAAATAGAGAAGATAAGAGACAATTATTACTATTTTCAATAAACAGAGAATTGCAAGAACCATCCTCAGTATGTATAGTACACCTACTTCATACTTGGAGCAGAAACTGAATAATGGGCTGTTCTGCTACTAAAAAGAGAGAGAAAAAGAGTTTTCTCACTGTGGAATGGAAAGTAAAAGGTGAAACAATGTGCATATCTCTTCTACAAGCTATCATATTGGTGATGTAAGGCAGAGTGAAGTACTATAACCAAACTAAGTATTGTAAGCCAAGGTTAATTTATTGAAGCTACAGTATAAGTTAAGAAAAACAGTGTATTTACATAAAAATATTTTAAATTTAATGTAACTATATATTTGTAAAATTTTCATTATACAGTTGAAACTGGTTATAAGGGAATCGAGGGGACCATCACTTTTTGTCCCCCCCATAACCGAATGCACAACAAATCGGTGCATCATCAGGTGGGCAAAGTAAACATTGAAGAGTTTTCAACTACGAGGGCGATTCAATAAGTAAGTTACAAATCGTGATTGAAAAGAAATGGAGATAACTAACATACAAACAACATTTATTTTTCAACATAATCTCCATACAAATTTAAGCACTTGTCCCACTATTGCAAGTTCCCCTGGAAACCTGTGGCGTAAAATTCTTTTGGTTGCTGTTGGAACCACGCTTGGAAACCTGTGGCGTAAAATTCTTTTGGTTGCTGTTGGAACCATGCGTGCACTGCTCTTTCAACCGCTTCATTGTCAGGAAAGCGTTCTCCCGAAAGATGATGTTTCAAAGGCCAAACAAGTAGAAATCACTCAGGGTGAGGTCCATGGTTCGTCCAAAAAAGGGACATCAGCCAACCACGTTTGACTAATAATATATATGATTTTGCCACAGTTTATAATCAGGGCCAGCTCAAGATACTGGCAACTCGGGCAGTTGCCCAGAGCATGCCATGTGCTTAGGGCGCCATCAAGGATTTTCCAAAAAAAGAAAAAGTGAAAATAATAAATAAAATATTTTAACAATCTGATGTTTTTATGATGGAAAAAAGCAAGTTTCTCTCTATATGTGCGCCATCAAGGATTTTCCAAAAAAAGAAAAAGTGAAAATAATAAATAAAATATTTTAACGATCTGATGTTTTTATGATGGAAAAAAGCAAGTTTCTCTCTATATATTATAAATTAGTTCATAAACACTAATAAGTTACAGGATGTCATGCCAAATCTGTGGGTGGCATTAAGAATAATGGTTACAATACCTATTACTGTAGTTGTAGGCAAGAGAAGCTTTAGTTATTAAAGCTTATCAAAACATACATACGGTCCTCCATTTCTTAAAACAGAATGAATTCTTTGGCAATTTTGTCTATAGCAAATGAGATTGCCAAGAATATAAATATAAAAAGTGCCAACAAAAAGATTTATTGATCTAAAGATTTAAAAAAATGTTTTAGGTAGGCTAACTTGTTCATACTGTCCAAATACTAGTTGGGAAAAACAATATTCAATATTATTGTTCATTTTTTGTTAAAAACCAACCCGGGTAATAAACCCATTTCTATATTTTTTCCTTGTGAAAATTTTTATAATTATACTTAAAAAAGGACACCGAAGTTCAACTTGCCCAGGGCGCCCTTAATCATAGAGCTGGCCTTGTTTATAATGATTGTTCATGAATGCTCCATACTTGTAAATCAGAGTAAGCATATATTTCATAAATAAGTCATAGGAATAAATAATGTTATCCTTTAATTTTTATTTACATAGTTGTACTATATGTTTTTGTAACATTGAGCATGGTTCCATGAAATCAATTGTAAACTTGAATTACAAATTTATTTTCTTTATACACTTATTAAAAAATGAAGCAATTTATTTTAATTATAAAATTATAATAATTAAAAAATATGCTTAATTTATTAAATAAATAAATATTTATAATTATTAATTAAAAACTATTAATAAATTTATATCATGAAATTTACTTCAGTTCTTGTTACAATACATTCTGTTAACACAGGATATCGTAGGCTATCACAACTACCAATTCCCACCGACATTTCTTGGTTTTGTCCATTTCCTAAAATAGAATTTTCAGTGCTTCCATCAGGTGTGGTAGGAATAATACCCTCAGTCATCATGTCTTGATCCAAATTAATAGGAAGTGTTGATGTTAAGCGAATAGAAGGACCACACAATGATGCTAATACAGCAGCTAAAAGATGATCATTTTCTCTAGAATCTTCTGCCCAAGGCTAAAATGAAGAATTGTGTGTTAATGTATATTTATAAGATATATTTTATTACAATTTATTGAATGAAAACAAGAAATAATTTGAAACTATGGAATATTTTAGAATAATAAAATTATCAAATAATTTATATTATTAATATTTTAATGAAATAACATCTAATGCTACAGGAATTTTCATATGCAAGAAAAAAAGTTCAGAAAATTTTGAAATTTGATCATTAGACTGGGAACAAGCGAAAGTGGTAAAGACGGTCCATTCTAACAAAGAATTACCCATAGCTGAGACCTTAGAAATAGTTTCAAGAATGGATTCAGAATACATAATCAATGATAAGCTCCTGGAGGAGCCCCCAGCAGAATGGATTTTTGCCCTCCAATAAAAGACCTTTAATGAAAAAATCTTTATTTTTTTTAAAAAAGTCTTCCACTTTAATCCAAATTAATTTTAGTTTCTAATTTCAATTATTAATTTTTTGTTTTTTTTTATAATTTAATAAGATTAGCCCAACATTATTATATTAGACATGTACATTATTTTATTCTATTTTATCTCATTTTTAATCTTTTGTTTTAATTTAAAAATTAATAAGATTGACTTAAGGTTGTTATTTATAATGAAAATATGTATTATTTTAATCAAGTTTAAAAAAAATTTTTTTTTAATTTTAAATGTTTAGAATAGGGGTTCTTAACCAGGGGTATCCATACTCCTTGAGGGTATGGGAACCAAATATTGGGGTATGGGGCTCAATCTCTGGGTACTGGTATTTATTTTATTTAATGTATTAATTTATAAAATTATCAATGCTTATGATTTTATTTCATGTTCTATTCCTAACTATCCAAATCTAATATACAGTAAATTGGACAATCCACTGGGGGTCTGGAGTCATCAAAAGGTTAAGAACCTCTGGTTTAGAACTTTAGCACATGTCTGTAATTCAAATATGTTGGATTCTAATCTTGTATTTTTTCATTGAAAATGGTCATTAAACTAACCAAAAGTACTCCAAATAAAGGATTTGTATGCAACCAACTGAATAAAGTCCTTCAGTTTGTAATATTTTTAGTAGTTTAGGATAAACACAGTAATCAAGAATGGTAATGAACTTACTTACACTGATTAAAAACAAGCAAGAGATCATTAATCTAATGTTAGGGACTCAAAATGTCTTTGACCTAATTGAAATTGACATGTACAGGAATCCTTTGATTAGTGCAGGTTTGAATAATGTGGTTTTGATTAGTGCACAAAAAAAATTTCAGACTATCCCTTAATATATACAGTGCCAAATTTGATTAGTGCACTTCAACAAGTGTGTTTTTATTTTTTATTTTTGCAAACCCTCTGAAGTGTTGAAACTGAATCTCGAGGATTGTAGTCTACATGATTAGAGCACTGCAATAAATTTATTTATTTTTAATTCTGTTAATATTATGAGTTTCGTCATCTAATTGTAATATTTTAAATTTGTTCATAATTTTATTTATTAATAAATTTAGCGTGAATGGCAATTACTTAATAATAGCCATTACAATATTGTATAGCTAGCTATGACTTCAGTTCCTTTCCAGTACTCTTTTTTCTTTTGTATGGTAAGCTTGGTGGCTAATTTTTGATTGCCTCCTTCCACTCAAATAGAGTACTAAGGGAGCCGTACTGGGCCAAAATTAAATTCCATCAAATAGTACTAAGGGAGCCGTTCTGGGCCAACATTAAAAGCAAAATGTAGAAATAAAACAAAGAACCTTTCCAATGTGTGAAAATAACCCAACCCATTTCTACATGATTAGAGCACTGCAATAAATTTATTTATTTTTAATTCTGTTAATATTATGAGTTTCGTCATCTAATTGTAATTCACAGTATTTTTATACTGTTAGATCATTAAGTTATTGAAAAAAAAAAAGAAAATATACTTCTTTGCGACATTTTATTTTCTGTTTTCTCTGCATAAGTAAAATATATTTTGCACGATTAAATAGTTATATTCACAAGAATTATTAAAGGAACAGAATATCTTTCTTTTTATTGAAAAAAGAAAGATATTATGTTCCTTTCATGCGATCAAATACTTTCATACATTTTTGGAATTTTTATATTTTTCATTGTAATAAATGATGTCGTTGGATGTAGAGTAAGCCAACTGCCAGTAAATCTAGTTGAAATGATAGCATTTTCATGCTTCATGCTCTATATAATCTATCATTATTCGCATTAACACAGTTTGATTGGCAAATTTATACGTAATTTGGATATTTTCTAAAATTCATATTTGCTATCCAGATTTGCTAATTCTCTATTTTCTTAAATATTTAAATTTACGACCGAAAAATACCGATTATTATATGAAAAATTCTTAATTTGTAACTTGAGCTACAAATATTTATTATATAGAAAATGCATAAAAAATTTGTACACGAAATTGTTTGTATTATGTAAACATCTTATCCTGAAATAAGTGAAATATATTTATTTTTAGATTATTTAATCTATCAATCTAAAGACAAAACTCTAAAAGTCTTGAATGATTCAATTTTTTCGACATTAATCTTTGTAGAATATCTAAACATACAAATATTTCTGTCTCATTAGTCCATTTGTTTAATATATTATTCATTTTCTATATTTTACGTATTTACTGAAGCTCTTGAATAATAATTCGCATGAAAGTTTGCCCTCCAGAATTACTTTAATTACTCAGAATTAACCTTAGAACTAGACGACCTCACAAAGCTAACTTTCAAAAGGTGTTGCCCTGTAAATAGCATTTATTAACATCTTCATCAGATTTAATATATTACGAATTGCGCCATCTGCACTTTGTTAACTACAAATTAATTTAACTCAATTAATCTTATTACATCCGTGAAAAATTTTACTTACCGCCATCTGATATCTTCTCGAAATAAATATATAATATGTAATATTTTGTTGATATCATTCCAATTTTATTGTTAACGTTATAAGCGTCGATAATTTAGTACAAGTTTTAAGTGCATAATCAACATTCTTGTTATCCTTTTTAATTAATCTTACTTACATTACTTTCTATATAGATCGTTTTAAAAATATTTTCTCTGTATATCTATAGAAAACATAAATTTTGTTAGTAATTTTAAAAATTCAATGAAGAACTAA